>CM077468.1:6215715-6472561 GCA_039654755.1 Calcarius lapponicus
AACAAATTAATATTAATTGCAGGTCAGCCACTGTAGTGATAATGAAGCTACATTTTAGTCACTGTTTTCAGAATCAATATCTTGACATCCCAGGTGCAGCACTGAGCAGATACTGAAGTTCCTAACACTAAATAAAATTAGTTGGAGGCTAAACTATGAGAAAATCCTTTCCTGGGCACAGATGCTTCAACACCACCACCAGGCACAATCAGCCTCATGAGAACATAGGGAGCTGCTCTTTTTCTCTCACAGGAGGCTGAGAGTGCCTAATAGAGTCTGAAGTTTTGCTGATTAAATCTACCAGTAGTCTTGCTGATTAAATCTACCAATCTACCAGAAAATCCACAGGAGCAGTTTGCTAGCCCTGGAGAGGGAAGGTGGGGTCACCAAGCCCTCCCTGCAGCATTACATCATGCACTCTGACATGCACCGAGCTCCTCGGGAGGAGTTTAACCCCTCCAGCCTCTGCAACAGCTCTGCCTGGGCATAAAGTAATTTGAAATACTGAAGGGACTTTGGAACACATGGTTTGGACTTCCTCTGTTCCAAGAGCATCATAAGAATTCTATAGGAATCAGACCTAAATTAAATCCGATTCAAAAAGTCCGTTTCTGGAAATGTAGAGACGTCTATTTTATAGGTGCATGGTTTGATTCCTAATTACTTTCTCTCTTCTAATTATCAACTTTGGCACAAATTCTGCTACTACTTGAAACACTAGGAAGCAGATAACGTGAATCTTGACTTGGTAGGCTAGCTGCAGCCTGTTCTTCAAAAATCACCTGTATGAATGGTGAGGGGGAGAAACAACGGAGAGGAAGAGCAATTTTCATTAGGTCCATGAACAGCTTGTGGCAGAGCAGACAAAAAAATACAGCACAAGAGGTATAGCATAAGAACAGACTAAGTTCATTTAACATTCACTGCTAGTGCAGCTAAGATAATATTTTCAGGCAGTTTATACTATTTTTGAAGTTAATTAATTGACTAGTATTTTGCTCTTCATTTTGGCTCACGTTATTTAGTTTAAAATGGCAACAAGTCTTACTACAAAGAACAGAACAAACCTTTTCATAGTCGGGAGGCTCATAACACTGAAATTCAAGGCCATACAGTGTTGTTCATCCCAGGGAAATTTGCATATTAATCCAAAATTTTCCACCTCTTCTCCCTCAGCTTCAATGATACTGATTTCTCTGGAGCACCTGTGTGGAGCTGTGGTGGTCAATCAGTGGCCTGCTCCTGATTCAGGACTTTTGTTTCCGAGTCTGACAGGCAATCCAAAGGCAAGAAAAGAAAAGAAAAGAAAAGAATGGAAAATATTATCCATAAAGAAAAGATGAATTTGAGCCTGCAGCTGTTATTGCTCATCTGGGAGCTCTTCACCAACACCTTGCTTGTTAAAAAAACCCCTAACCAGCCACAAAACAAGCAGTCATACGTAAGAGCCAGGTTTCAAACTCTGACCAAACCAAAGGCTGATTTATTAAGCATCTTGGCCAGTTGTCATGATTTTATAGAAAAAAAGCAGAACTGTGATCCGTTAATGAAGATCCAAGGGGGTGCATGACATGGCTGGTTTTATTTGTAGTTGACTCAAGGCTCTTCAATGATGTATCAAGGGATCATTTTTTAATCCATGCCCCATTTGTTTCACTGCTCTGTCAGGGATTCTAAATGGAAAATGAGTGCTTTGCCATATCCCTGCAATTCTTTGTTTGGATGTTTGTTTCCAAAGCTTGCTTGTTTGATTAGTAAGGCCAATGACATGCAGAATAAAAGAGGAGTGTCACATTAGTTCTTTGAACAGTTAAACATCTTCCTGTCTCAGTGATTATTTCTCTATTTTGATTTTAATTTTAATTTTTTTAGCAATAATTTCCTAATTTACATGGCTGCCATGTGACCTATAGGAAAAAAGTCCCTTCGTTCCCACTTGACCAAGATCAAAAGCCAATTACAATCTGATTCTTTGATCCATTTAAGCACATAAACCAGGAATAATTCATAATTGCCCAATTTCAGTATCTCTCTGAATTGTGACACTCATGTTTTTTAAACCTAAAAAGAGGTTTTTGGTGTGTATCAACATGGCAGTGGTGGAAGATGAAAAGACTGACTTGCCAAGTAAAGTCCAGCTCAATAGAACAAGAGAAGCTGTATTGCTCCTGGGGCTCCTGGAGCTCCAATTAAGACAAAGCCACAATTAAAGAATATATCTGCTGTAGCATGTTACCATTATAATACCATGGTGACTGCCAACACCTGTGAAATACATTTCAAGGTGGTTTTGGTTCTGTTATTTTTCAATCAGCCATCATCCTTACTTTAAGAATTAAATACTAATTTAAAAGTATTGAGGTAGCATAAATGCTGCCTTCATGAACATACCTACCTATACACTAGAACTCTTGATTTCATTAATAGGATAAAGACCAAACAGTGGTTGTAAGGTAAATTGCATGAACAATTTGCAGGAGTACAAATAGCACGTTGTCTGCTACAGAATAACAGTTCATCAAGAGCATTACCAGAGGTCAGCAGCTCACTTAGGAAAGATTTTCATCTTTTTTAAAAGGAAAACCAACAAGCAAGTTGAATACAGGGCAGAGCTGTGAGTCAATAAACTTTAGCCTCAAATCATAAAAGGTTTGAGATCTAAAAGTACCCCAATAAAATGTTGATTTTTCTTTAATAAATACTCATTTTTCATCTGAAAAAAAAATGGGGAAAACTCAATTTTACCATGAAAAAATTTTGCAAAGTTCTCCAGCCAGTGCATGCAGGATAGCACAAGCTGGAAGCTCTTAACTGATGGTTCTGAGCTGTAATTAGTCAGTGGCAAATGCCAAATGTGCTGGTAAGTGATATCATACTGGGTTTGCAGATGCTTTCTCTTAGTCAAATGAAATGTGGCATGTCCTTGATGCAACACCACTTCAGCCTTCTGGGGTTTTGTTTATTTTAATTGCAGCATTTTATTTATTTCTGCTGGGCTGAGGCTGAGTTGTTTTTTGCCCTGTCAGGTGCTTTTCCTCCTCAGCCCCTGGCTGGCTGTGAAGGGTGGAGCACCCCAGCCTCCCCTCCCAACATCTGTCCCAAACAGCTGCAAAGAGACGCTGCCTTCAGGAGAACATGAGCACACCCCCAGCATTCCCCTGGTGTTAACTCCACAATTTTCCCAGTGATTGCAGTTCTTGTGGAGCTGCAGTTATTTTCTCACAGAGAGCAGATGAGAGGTTTCCCTCAGAGCAGAGACTGCAAGAGCTGGCACTGCCTTCAGCACAAAGCAAAGCAAGGAGCTGTCAGCACACAACCATCTGCTGAGAGACAAGACAATTCAAAAGAAACAGCCAAGAAAAGCAGGTGCTGCACAAGCTACTGCCTGCTCATTTAACCTCATAAAACCAACTTTTAAGAACTCTGGCTTTTCAGATTGGGCAGTGGAATCTGTCAGTTTGGCAGTGATGCAGGTGCAGAGAGCACAAGTAGCGCCCTTGATTCTGTTTGCTAGTGAGATCCAACACGGAGTATTTCTGGGACTGATAACAGGAAGGGTTATTTTGGCCTAGCTCTGTGGTAAACAACCAAGACTTTGCTCATAAACTATTCGTTTATGGAATATAATGGCCAAGAAGGCAGGGTTTATTCTTCAAAGGATCAGTAAGGTCTGAATCTCTGCTTTTGTACAGTTTTTGTGAGTAAGTCAGCAGCTGAGGGTAAAGCAGGATGAGGTGTCTCTCAGAGCTGAAAACTTTCCCAAACACTTTGGACTACAATCAGGGATCATACAAATAATAAACCTATGTCATCAAGTCCTATTTTCCTCACTTGAGTCTACACACTCATCTGGAGAAGTGATGAAGGAAGCTGTGGGAACAAGATTTGATGTCTGGGAGAGCCTTCTCAGGCAAAGATGTGAACTGTGCAACTTCTCCATCTGCTAGGAATGATGCTTGCTATTCATCTGCTGTTGCTTCCATAACTGTGAGCTGGAGGGAACTGTATTAACAGGTTATGCTTCTGAATGTTTCCTTGAGTATATCCAAGGGACCCCCATTTCTCTGTGTGTCTCCATTTATTTAGAAATAAGGAGGAAGCAAAAAATGTCTGAGTGTGTGCCAGTGTCTGAGTCTAAGAAACTTCACATGTAAAGGGATTTCAGGTGCCTATTTTCAGCCTAAGAAAATAAGTTCCCCTTTCCATCTTCCACATCCAAATCACCTCCACCCTCATCACAGACCCTGACTGTTAATCTGCTTTACATTGCCTAGGACAATTTAATTTTTGACAGCCAGCATATCAGCAAGGGATTCTTAGTTACCAAACCCTGATGCACAACCTTAGAAAGGCATGACCCAGACTGCATGTTGCAGAAATTATATCACAGTCCTGCCTCCCAAAGCAGCCTGGAACTCACTTCTCCTCAAAACATGCCCAGCTCATTGTGCTTGATTTGAAAATGCTTCGCTCAGGGTGGAGTTTATGCCTGACACAGACCAGATAAACTCCCGTCAGCGCCTCACAATACTTTTTTTTTTTAATTTAATCTTTAAAAGGACAGGCTGCTGGTTAACTGAGAGTCCCCTGTTTGATTGACAGTATCTGTCAGAGGCAATGAACTCCACTTGAACGTTGCCTTTATGTTCCTGTGTAAAGTTGTTCAACTGTGACCCTTCCATCTGTTCCAGCTAATCTGAAAGTCATTTAGGCCCGCTTCTCCATTCATCCCAAACACAGCACATTCTCCTGTTAACACACATATGCAAAGTTGTCAGGCTGTCAGCTACGTAAGGGCTTTTTTCCCCTCTTTTTTTTTTTTTTTTCCAAACTCCCACAACATCTGTGTATACATTTCCTTGTAACGATTATAATTACAAAAAAAATAAAATCAGAAACTGGCTCAAATCTTGCTAATTACATTAATGAACATAACAGTAAATCTCACAGCATCACTTCAGAAAATATTCAGAGGGGTTCTTTAAGGAAAGGTCATCAGGTGCTGACTCCAGTGCTCCAATGTTGTGCATGTGCAAACCTCCATATTTTAAACACTGAAACAAGTTATTGCCTTGAAGGTGTACGATCTTTACCAAATATGTGTTTTAAGATTTTCAGACTGCTACTCATAAACAGCTGTTCAAACCTACTTCAAATATCTATGTTTGTCATATCCTATTTGAGGTGCAATTTTAAAATGCATGTGAGCTTATGAAAAAATGTCTGGAAACTCTTAACAATGTGGTACTCTCAGTTAATTTACTCTTTAAAATTCATCTTATACCAGTAGGAAACTATTCCACTAACAATGTCGACGCGGTTACTATTTATCTTGAGAACAACTAATAAATCACCTGTTCCTTGCACACACAGTTAATGCTGACAATATAGTTGACTTTAAATTCAGGAGAGTAAGTATTCATTATGGTCCTGCTCAGATATTGCTGCAAAATTATGAAATACATCCAACAAAACTAAGAAAAACCCAAGAGGCAATTTCTGATGTGTCCAAGGAAATACAGAGGGAAGGTTCTCACCCAATCAATTTGTTATTGCCACAGAAGAAAATATTTTTATAGATTTCATAATTCATTATTCATTTCCAGAACATGCACACACCAAACTCTTTACAAAAGACCAGGTGATTTACAAAAAAAAAAAAAAAAAGAAAAGAAAAAAAAAGCATAATGCCATCTATTGTAAACTACTTCCAGAATACAGAGGAGAAAAGTGCTAAAATTTATGGAATAAAAACAAAATAACAATCAGAGGGGGGGGGGGAAGTAATATAGGAATTACTATGGAGTTTGTTGTGCTTCTCAAAAGGATCAAGGCTGTGTACTGTACACACCCACACTATGCCTCGAGTATTTATTATATGGAATGTGTACTTTTGGTAGAATCTTGACTTCTTGGTAAATGCTAGCACAAAATGAGTGACACTTGTAGCAAACCTTTGTTCTCATGGCTGATTTCTCTGACAGAAGTTATCTAGAAGAATAGAATCAGGAAAAAGAAGAAAAAAAACCAACAGAAAAAAGCCCCAAATCTCCCCAGCCTACTGTTCAGCTCTGCCATACAGAAGTAAAGAAACTAGACCTCCTATTCATGTATTACCCACTCTGGTTGTCATGCAAGCTTTTTGGCCATTCTCATTGTACTTGAATAGTGGTAAAGTAATAAAGGCAATGGGATGAACTTCTCTCTTTTTTTCCTTCCTTTTTTTTTTTTTTTGCTCACAAGAAAAAGGTGTTCTGGATTCCTGTTATGATGTGATGGAGGCTCAGCAGTGACAGTGAAAGTCTGCCAGCCTCACATTAAAGACTGAATAGTACAAGTTTAAGCACAAGGTTGCCATTTGGGCTATGATTTCTTTTAATTCTTTTAAATAATGTGCATTGAGCTTACATGAATTATCAACAATAAACTGAAGTAATCCTTATGTGCCCAAATGCTTTCCTACTATACTTATAGGAATACTGCTTGTAAAACCTGATCTAACAAACCTCATCAAAGTTGCAGGGTTCATTGCAAAACGCTCAAAAATTACTCTAAAAGGCTTGTCTGTCCTTTCAGGCATATATTCTCTGCTTAAAATAGAGAGCCTCTTTACCTATCCATCAGCAGAGACTTTAGGATGAAATTCACCTGCTGTCTTTTGAGGTCTGTAGAACAGACAGAAAATCTGAACTGGCCTGGTCTGCAGAAAAATGTCTCCTTTTAGGGTGTTGAAATGGCAGCTTGTGCTGATGAGTCACACACTTTTAGATGTGTTTATTTCTCTTACTATAAAGGCCTTGAGACAGCGAGCCTGGACACCTGTCCTGGTGGGGCTTTGACTGATGAGTGCAGTCTTTATTTGCCACAAGTTCCACGGCTAATGGAGAAGCTTTGCCTTTATTCACCGATATTACCATTAATGAGGAAGCTTTTACAGTGCTCCCCAACACTTCTGGCCCTAAAAACTTGGTGTAGAGACACTCCTGTTTGCTGTGGCACTGCTCTTCATATCTTCTTGCATTGCTGATGGTCAAATTAATGTCTTAGGGGTGTAACAATGCAGGTTTTCTAATTAACCCAGGAAAGCATCATTAAAAATACAGTTAAAATATCTTCCTGGTATCTACCTCTCTTGCTTGACATGAAAATCATGCTGGACTTCAGGGATGGGTTCTGAGTGCTGCCTGATATGTATTGAGCTTTTACTTTACCACCTGGGGGTCACTGTTGCTCTCCTTTTATTTAGGAAAAGGGAAAAGTAAAATGAGTTTGCCATAACACAGGGCAAATAATTTCAAGAGAGAAGACGTCACAAAAAGGAATTAAATTTCCCTAGAGATGAAAGAGAAGGTGGATTTTCACGAGTAAGGGATCTATGCATTTTTAAAAGACCTCTAGGGAGAATCAGGTCTTTGTGTGTTTTCCCAAAATCTCAGAACAGTAAAAAACAACTACTATAGCACAGTGAGAGAGAAGTCATAGCAAAAGTGATATTGGAAGTCCAAGAAGGCTGCAAAAAACAAAAAGTATCTAAGATTCACTGAAATCTATGGCTCATGCCAAATTTAAATTTTTTGAGTACTCGTGCTTGTTGTTTTTCCCAAACATCAACACTTTGTAGGGATATGTAACAAATTGTTAGTATGTTTAGCCTGAAAGAAAAATTAATGGATTTGCAGTCCCAGGGAAGAGGCCCTGAAGGGGAGTTCATGGGGAAAGAAAAAAGAGAAAAGGTAGAGGTTCCAGCTGATAATAAATCTCATTTGTAGACATATGTTTTACTCTGACAGCAGCACTCCTGGCTTTTCTAGGATCTGGTTATTTCTCTGTATCAGAAGATGAGTACTGAACATGCAAGGTGCAAATTACCCTTTGGCTTTTTACCCTGTGTAGTTTGTACTGCATCTTTGCCCAGTCCTCACTGCAGAAAAAGAAGGTTATTTTATTTCACCCTTATACTTTATGATACTACTTTTATCTGAACACAGAACTGATGAAATTGTAAGAAAATCTGTTTGTAAGCATTACTTTGTCATCTACTCGGTACACTCTATGAAAATTAGAAACTGCCTTAACAAACAGACCTTTTTTTAAAAAAATAGAAATTCTTATTATTTGCTTTTTGAATTTTGCCCCTAAAAAAAAACACCTTCAGTAAATCTTTCAAGATTTATGTCACAATCAAAACGACCAAAAGTGTACTTTTAAATGAAAAAAGAAAGAAGGCAGCAACTTCTTTGTAACTCTATGACTCCAAGAGCTGGGAACTAGAAAAAGAATAATAAAAAAATACAGATTTCTGAGCTGAGACTGGGGAGCTTGAAAATCAATTAGTCTTTTCCCTTCCCTCAATACAGCAACTAATGGGAGGAGATAAAATAATACAGCTCTTTGCATGATCCTGTCATACCCACAAAAAGAAAGATTTTTCAGTGGACCAATGTCTGTCTTTAAAAACCAATTCTACATGATAGGAGTTTTAGAAATAGAAACCTGATATGGTCACCCACTGAAGAGGAGACACAAGAAAAGTGAATTCTTCAGCTTTCATTATTAGTTCTTGCAATTTTTGAATGTGTAGTGACATTACAGAAGTATTCCCTGTGGCCCACAGAAAATGATAAAAATCTGTTGATATTTTCCCCCATGTCCATATTTAGGTGTTTAATCTTTGCACTCTGAATTGCCACTGACACTCATTTTTGAGCTGATCACCTCAGGAACTTCTTGCATCTCATCTGCATGTAACAAACAAATCCCTAGTAAGGAACAGTTCTGTATCTCTGTTTGCCTGCCCTGGTGCTTAATTTTTAATATTTTTTAAAAGAAATTGGTTTGATCCAAAAGAGAACCGGAAAGAAAGAAATGTACATATATTGCCCAGGTTTGCCTGCATATTTACAAAAATCAACATTTTCAGCTACAATGCTATTTTTGCTTTGTATAAACTGAGCTCCAGGACACTCCCTGAATCTTTAACCAGTAAGGTGAAATAATTTTTCAAAATTAGAAAACAAAACTGGCATTGGAGAACAAAATTTGTTATAGTTTCCATGTGATCACAATAACAACTACACTGATATCTGACAGACATTCTAAGGCACAAAGAAAACTCATTCTTTATTAAAGACATGGATATACAATAGAGACAGTGGAAATAATTATCCTATTTTAAAAAGTTTAATCTAAAATCCCAGATTAAGTTTGGTTAAAACCCTGTATTTGTCACTTGAGGATGGCTGAGCTGCAAAAGAAATGTGGATGGGAGAAAATAATCTGTAGTGCAAGCAGAGCCAATTGAAGGATGTTAAAACAAACAGTACTAAAAGCTAAGGAAGCTGAAATAATGACAGAAATGGGATGTAGGAATATCAGCCATGTCAATTCGCATGCACTATGATCAGTCAATACCATCATCAATGTCCTTCCTGTTTCAACACTTATTATTGTTTTTCCACGTGACAAGTTACTTGCAATGTCTTTAAGATATTTGAGAACTTGGAAAAACAGATGCTAGGTGAAGCACAAGCATGAACTAATTACTGCAAAACTTCAAATATCACATAGTAATCACTTTATTTTACATCTTCTTTAAAACCTACTGTGGATATTTTATTTTACTTTCAAAATAAATGCTTTCTAGGATATTTAAGCCATATTTAATCTTTTCTCTTGACTTCCAGCGAGACTGGTTTTTTTAATGAAAGCTGATATCCTTACACAATGACATGACTCCAGGAGCTGTGGCTCTGACAAAAAGCATCACTTTGAAGAAATTAGCCAATCCATGAGAACAGCTGGTTACACTGGGTAATAACTAGTTTCACTGAATAACTGATCTGTTTCACTGAATAACTTTGAACACAAGTATTTTTTAGCTCTAAAGGACGGTTTTTAAACCTATATATTACTTACAGAGACAGAAGTCAGTTTAATACATAAAATTTAATAAAAGAAATAGGAAAAACAGTAAAGACATGAGGCAAATAGCCATAGTGCTTTACTCACTCTTGAGCTTTACTCACAGGAGTATTTGCTGCTGCTCCTGTGAGGAACATTCATTCATTGTATGTCTGTTCATCAGCCCCACTTTCTTTCTCCCAGCACAGTGCAGAATCCCTCTGGGAAGCACCCTGTTAATTTAAATGCCAGTTGCCCATATGAAGCCACACAGACTCATTCCTGGAGCTGGAACAGGCTCTCTTCTGAAGAGAACAGGCTGAAGGGCAGAACTGGCAGAGCAGCAGAGGTGCTCACGCTGGAGCTCATATCCAGGAGGGAAATTTGGTAGAAAACCTAGGTTTCAATAAAGGAAGATCTTGATGAAAAATACGTCCAGACATTTCCTCCTCGGAAACATCCCCACTGGAGCCCAGTGGGAGCCCTCAAAGGGGTTTGGGGAGCCTGTCCAATGGGTCTCTGCTCTCTTCTGAAGAGAATCCTCTGTATTGTCAGACCTCGGTTTTCCAGGGATTCACCTGGACACCCTCGGTTCTTTCACACGTGTCAAATAATGAATTCACCCGCTAATCTTTTGACATTGTTACAATCTACTGCTGCCTTTTACCAGCCAAGTAGCCAGAGTGTCTAAGAGCCTTTGCTGGAGTCGCAGCAGGAGCCAGAGGCACTGGGAGGGAGCATCATCCAGCACAAGGCCAACATCCAGCACAAGTCACTGCAAGAGCCACAACTGGGCTCATCAGACTGAACAATGAACACAAGCACAGCCCCATCCCACCAAGCTGAAATAACCCAGCCTCCTAAGCATATGGAGAAAATAATTTTAGAACAATAGTAGCATTAAAAAAATAAACTCATGTCCAGGAACACGCAGTTCCAACTCAATTTAAGCACAGCCCTTCCTCCAACACCCAGGCAAACAAAACGTCAGAAAATTTGGTTTCATATTACCGAAAATTGTTAGGTCTTTGAATTTTCTTGAGCTAACCAGAGATGGAGTGTGTTTTCCAAATCCTTCACCCAGAGACAGAGCAGACTTGTAATCTCCATGAAGTGCCCTGCAGATGGCTAGCTGAAGGTTCTGCTTTGGCTGCCCTGTCTGCAGTTCTTTGCAATCATTCCTCCTCTGCTGTCTGAAGTTACACACTGTGGTACAATATCTGAGCAAGTGACTAAATCCTTCTGGTACTTCCTTTTTTAAGTTGAAGTTTATGAATTGATTTGGGGAGCACTTTTGCCCAAGAAACTCAACAAGATTCATCTTGCCCGAGATTACAACCAGTATATAGCTGCCCAGTACCTGATGCTGTTCAGAAACTCCAGTGTTGGCGATTTTATTTTACTTATCCAATTACTGCAACAAGGTCTAACAGTCTTACATAAATAACTGCTCAACATAAAAAAAGCCTAAATTCAAAGGAAAATGCAACACAGGACTATTGGGAGGAAAACACCTCAACCAGCCACAAGTTTTGTTTGTATCTCTCACTTTAGATTCATTCACGCAACATCCAGAAGTAACAGGCATCTGTAGTACACAGGCACAGCAGCAGCAGGGTTGTCTCTGAAGCACAGCCCAGCCACAGAATGTGTTTGGGTTTTGAGCTAAACTTTCTCCTCTAAGAATTTTTAATTTAAAAAAAAAAAGGGTGCAGACTGCCCAGCCCGGCCTGGTATCAATTAGCACCATCACCACCCCCTCCCACCCCTGTCACCCATCTAGTTTGTAAAGCCCCATTTAATATATTTTCTTAAAGCTGTGTAATGGTTTCAAGGACTTCTGCAGGGGGAAGCAGCCAGGCAGGTTCAGTGACACTGGTGCTGGGTGGCAGCAGCACAGGCAGGCACCAGGGTGGGAAACATTGAACTTCATCCTCAACAAGTATCAAAAGGAGACTTCATTAAAGCCAAAGGTTTTTTGCAGTGAGGTAACAGCTTATAGTGTATTGCAAAGAGATATGAGAAAGGGCAGATTTTTCTTATCTTTTGTTATTGGAATTGACCCTCAGGGTCCTTAGGCCTTGGTGAGAGCTTAAGCAAGCTTAGATCAAGGAAGGATTTTGAAATTGAATTTATTCAGATTAGCAAAACCTTCCATGAGAGGATTTACTCTCAACAAGCTGTTGCCAACTCGGAGCTTAGAAAGCCCAGCACATTTTACTGATTTACAATCAACCTTTTTTTTTTTAAACCCAAGGCTAGCCTCATTAGAATGTTTGCCATCAACATTCACACAGTAGCAAAGATTCCCTGCCAAATGTTTATTTATGGGTATTTTCCTTGCTTGTTCAGATAATTTTCATTCAGATGACGTTTTGGGGTTTTAGGAAAAAGACATTGTAAATAATGACATAGGGGGAAGTATGAGAGAAGGAATGCAGTAATGAAAAAGTGCTCTATTAAAATGAAAGCCACTTCTCAGTCACTACGTCATTTCACAACAAAAACATTTCCAGACTGCATATAAAAAACTTCACTCTTGCACTTGATGTATTGATTTTGATGTTTCTAGCTCTAAAAAAGTGAATTATATGTTCCCATTTCTGTCCTGTGACATGCACGGAGCTCTCTCCCAGTCCCAGCTGTTTTATTTCAGCAGGGAAATAAAAGTCTTACGAACTGCAAGAGAAATCCAAGCCGTGCTCAAACCACTCAGCGTTTCACTATCCACTTTGCAGGGACAGGATTTTATCTCACAGCTCCCAAACCCAATTTGCACGGTTGAAATTCACTCTGTGCCTGCAGGGAAATCTCTCCCTGCCTTCAGGCAGAAGAAGGAGGTGCAGCAGGACTTGCTCAGAGACCACTCCTGGGCGGCTCTGCCAGCTCTGTGCCACACCTGTGTTCTGCAGCAATGCCACTGGGGCAGAGGGTTGTGCCTGGTGAGCTCCTGGTGTGCCAGGGACCTGCACCAGCGCCGAGAGTCCCACAGGTACTTTGTAAATTCCTGCCTTGCCCAGCCTGGTGGGAAATAAAGAACAACCCTGACAGCTGCTACCGGGAGGAAAGTGTGAGGGGGAAACCTCCCCATCCCTGGGGAGGGCTTGAGGACACAAATGCAGGAACTCACCTGTTGGTTTAGCATTGTTTTAGTGCCTCAGACAACAACTGAACTGCAGCAGTCTAGCTCAGCCAATTTCTGTCAACACAGTCTAAACAGTACTTTTATTTTTTTCAGTTAAAAAGTTAAGGCCAGAGACATACTAAACCGTTTGCTGCAGCTCCTCAGTCTTGTGACTTCTTTCTTGGCTGAACCCTAGAAATGTATTTTGCATTTCAATGCTAGCTGTGAAAATCTATCAGGGAAAAAATAAAAGTATATTAACACTGAAATTGTGTATTAATGTAAGGTGAAACGGTGCAAGGAGCCAAACACAGCAGCACTTGTTAAGAGCTCTTACACTGAGTGGATGCAGGAACTATTTTACACAGCTTTAGTTTCCTCAGCACATTCAAATTTCTTCACATGTATCAGTGCTTATTTTATTTCTCCAGTTAAACCTGTTTTCTTTCACTTAGAGCTTTATAGTTTCTGAGTATAAAGAGGAAAAATAAACTCTAAGTATGCACCTTTCTTAGTGTGGAAGATTTTTTATAGTATTTATCCCGAATTATATCTGTTTTGAGAAACAAACAAGCATTATTTTACAAAGCCTCCTCAGAAAAACCTTCCAATATCAATCCATAAAATGTTTTCACACTTTTAAAGTGTTTTGGGTTTTTTTAACCTGAAAAATGTGAGAAAAATATATTTAACAAGGAACACTTCTACATAAACAAAGCTCAAAGCTTGTAGAATATTTTGTAACTACTTGATTTTATTTAATAATCCATTGTTTTCATGTATTTCTGACTCTGATTTAATTTTGTTCCTTGGAAATGAAAGAATTAACTATGAAATGTTATCAAATAAAGACCCAGAAAGCTTTTTTTTTAATGGAAGCCTTTAAGAGAAACTACTACAAAGGACTTTGAAGTCAAATCTTACATACAGCTCCCTTAAAGATGGACTGGTAAAGGCACATGTGAACTAGAACAATTAATGAGATCTCAGCCTTTGCACCTCTGCTGTCTGCAACAGTCCTGCTGCCAAAGAGCTTTCTTCTTGTGATTAAAAAGCAAGTAAATGTTCAGTAAAAAATGTACATAAATTTTCTTTGCATTACCAAAAAAACTGTAAATTTTTTATTAACAGAATTGAATTTTTCCTGCAGACAAATGGGATTTTCTTTTTAAGCATGCATATATTTTGCACTAACAGCAATTTCTGAAAAATCATCTTCCCTGTTGTATGGTGTGTGCTGAGAATATGCTTAAGGTACATGGGATTCCCCTTTGCCCTCTGCCAAAGTGTGCACATGCATATGTTATGGGAGCCAGGTTTGGTAACTCTTGCAAACTCGAATTTTGTATACTTGCCTAGCCCTAAGCCCATTGTGCGTGGCATTAGGCCATTTCTTGTCAGAAAGATTACTGTTGTATGTATACTATCTTAAATGGTCTTTTTGTGACCCTGATCTGTGCCCTGAAACAAATGAAGCAGGTTTCTGGCGGAGGTTTTTGGGGTTTTTTTCCCCCCGATGGGCGTACTAGGAGTGGGGGGAGAAGAAGAAAAAAAAAATCATCATTACACATGCGGTGCACCAAGGCACACAGATTTCCTTGTGAGCCTACTGAGAGAAGCAGGCACAAAGAAATAGTCATTGCAGCTACAATGGGGGAGATCTAGTATGCATTTCCAAGGAATCACATTTTGGGGAGAATTACAGAATAATTACACATATGCTTAGATCATGAGCATTCAATGAAGCGGACAATATTTTGAGGATTTAAGATGTTGGTGTTGTGGTCGTCTCTAAGAAACCAGGATAATTCAGACATTCAAATGCAAAAATGCACCATTTGGAGAGTGTAATGCGCTCTGTTCTGGTCAGTGTTACAAATTCGGAAAGGATTCCCCGGCTGCAGACATCAGCCACTTAATACTTAAATCTGTTTCCAAATGTAAAGCATACAACAAAAGTCCTTTGCATTAATGAAATGGATCCTAACACCAGCGGAGTGACACATTTCATTAACGTGTCACATTACAGATGTAAAATATAATTACAACAGATATGCCTGTCCTACAGCTTGATAAAACCCGTGGATGAAATATTGTTTAACTGATTATGCAATAAACCTCCATCTCAGTCCCGTCATTTTCTGGCTGTAGACTGAGCTAATTTCATGCCAACATACTGAATTTCTCAGCCTTGCAGTTGCACTTAGGGGTGGCTCAGCCACATCAATTCGATTTCTGCTGGTACAACAAAAATATTAGGCCATGATAATTGTCAACTGCTAATTAATTGTTAGGAAGTGCCAGCAAACAAGTGCAAATATATTTTGGGTTTCCCTACCAGCATAAGCCATTGCCACTTAGGCTAGCTGTGCTTTTAAATACAGAGAAATGCTACTACACAAGTTTAAAAAACTTCACATTGTTTTCTCTCATATTTCATAAAAGCAGAGCCACTGAGACACTGAGTACAGCGGAGAATCAGCATCTATTTCTTTTCCCCTTCTACTTTCTTCAAGTCTATTTCAATACTCTTTAAAACATGGGACAGGATTTGATCTTCTGCTTCCTTTAGATATATTTCAATACTATTTAAAATATGGAGCAGGTTTTGCTTTTCTGCATCTGGTCTCATTACAGCTGAGAGCAAAAGAACAGCACAATCAGTATGCAAACGAGTATTATAGCATCACTCGTGTGAGGCGGGGTGTCCTGCAGTCACCAAAGGAAGAATAAATGTATTATTCTTATTGTTATTGTTACTACTATACCTAAAATATGCTACAGCCTTTGCAAATCAGTAAAACAATGGCTGTAGTCTGAAATCTCATCCTTGGATGAGCACGCTGCTCATTTATGGGGCTGTTGGTGTGATGAGAGCCTGCTTTGAAAATGATGAAGTCTGGGAGATGATATGTAATTGTGGCTTCTGCAAACATTTACTTCTGGGAAGTCCTGATACAGGGCTGGTTTATGGCAAGAACAGCCTTCAGACTGAGGCACAGCAAGGCTGGAAACACAAGTGGGGATTTTCCACAAGGAACCCCATTCTGGGGTTACAGAGGCAGCACAAAGTCAAGCTCAGCACTTGAAGGCTGAGCCACCACAAAATGCATCCTAAGCAGAATAGTTACACCCCTTCAGAGCTTCTGTCCAGGCAATACAATGAATCTGAGACAATTCCTCTAGTTCTTCTCCCAAATCACACCACCACCAATGTAAAATAATAAGGTCTTTTCCAAGAAATTAGGATATATTTCCTTTAATTTATACTGTGGTTCAATTAGCCTCTCTGATCCCCTTTGATTGTGAGCTTTGGCACTTCTCTTGGTGCATTAGCATTGAGGTTTAAAACGTTGCTTCAAATTAATCTAATTAAATTCATGAAAGCAAATTAAATTCAACTTATTAAGTGTACTAAACAAAAATTATCCACCAAACTGTCTCACAAGTCACAGGATTTTAGAACCTGAAGAACCTGATAAAAATCTCCTATTTGGATCATTCTAGACTTGAGGGGTTTTAATACTTTTCAGTGGACTTTTTATATCTTTGTATTTCTTGGCAGAAGAAAAGAAATTAATAGACCTCATAAAACTCTTTAAAAAACAACAAAGAACAAAACAACAAAAAAAGATAACCCAAACCCACACAACTTTATGTTTCTCTGACACTGCTGATGTAATTCTGCCTATCAGGAGATAAAGTCACTTGGCAGCAGTGAGGCATCTTTTTTGAAACTCTGAATTTTTTATGAAGCACAGGCATTATGTGCACATGAAGTACTCAAAAAGAAAGGAAAAGATGGCAAAGCTGGTAATCAGCAACAGGTCTCTACTGTGTGCAAGAGTATGGAACTGTCAACTAAACATAATAATAATTTAAAAATTCAGGACCCTGTGGACCATCAGGTTCATATGAGCTGTGAAATTCAAGTGAAGGTCACAAAATACAAGTGTGTGAATAATATACATAAAAGTAAGCAATTCCCTTGATGGTTTAGCTGCAAAAATTGTAAATGCCCTTGAAAAAATAAACAGTTATCTTTCTATAATAGAACATAAAGAAAAACATGGTCTAGTATACATTCAGTCCTTGCTACAACAAAAAGGAAATAAAAAGAGAGGAATCTACTAAGTAAAATAACAAAAAAATTGAACTTCATAATTAAAATAAGTTGGTAAACATAAAGTTACATCTGTAGCATTCTATTACACAAGGGTATAAACCAGGCAGAATTCACTTGACATAAATGTTTGGACTGAAGAAGCTTCTGCTTTGAACATGGAAGTGGAACAGGCATTTGCAGTAGTAAAGAGCAACTTGCCAGTGCTGTGATTCCCCACTGATCAGACTGTGCCAAAGACTTGGCTGATACACCATCCCAATGGATGGACTCATTTCCCCCCTAGAATCTTCATGTTTCTCTCTAAAATGTAAAACCCAAGGGCTTTTCTCAATACATATATTTTTAATTTGGTTATGCTTTGCTGGCAGCACCCCTTCACATGCGTGTTGATTTAGAATATGACTGTGTTGCTTAAGTCTCTTCATGTTTCTGCTTATTATTAATCATAAGTCATGAAAGAATTATGAGTTAATTACTTAAAAAAGAATATTTTTATTTCCTTGTAGTCATGTCACACTTTCATCCACCATAGTTTAATTGCATACTTTTTATGTACTTTACTGTGTTACAGTGACTTTCAAGCAGCACCACGCATACTTCCTTAGATGTTACCAGAGCTGAGAAAGATCAATAAAAATCTTAATTACTGGGACCTTAGTCTGGGGAGACCTAAGGCATTTTTTTTAAGCCATCTATTATCAATTCAAGCTCCCCTGTTTCAGCAATGACTGAACAGATTTCTTAGCTCTTTTGTGTTTGTGGAGTCACATCTCAGCCACTGTCATTCCAGCCCAAAATGCAGCATGGGGTGAATCCCCACCTTGCTGCTCTCACTGTAGTGGAAGGATGAGAAAGATGATGGGGAGCAAGAGAAAGGTGGAGTGTCATCCTCCATTGCCATCATACAGTGCCTGGAGCTCTTTGTGCCAGCACATTCCATTCCCAAAGGCCAAAACCATCCCATTCCAGTATTCCAGCCAGTATTCCTTGTGCTCATACCAGACGTGGTAGATAACAGTCATGGGTTTATAGGGAGCATTTACAAATACTCCTAGGAGCGTTCCATCTTTGTCCCCACTAGGTTCAATAAGAATAAATTCCATGTAAATGTACAAGACAGAGGTAAATCTGATCATATCAGCCTAAATGAAATAACAGCCACTCATTCTGATGGGATTGTATTAAATCCTTCCTGTGGTAACTACAGACTTTGAAGCAAAAGGTCCACAAGTAGTGGAGATCTGTGCAGTCATCTGTAAAACCTCACTCTTCTTACTGTCCCTAACAATATTTTGGTGATATTATCCTTAGCATAGCACTGGAATAGATATCTGAGCACTTTATGTTTTCCATTAGCATTGTTTTTTGCACTGTGCTGGAAGATTATGGAAAGGGAAGAAACAGGACATCAATCAAGGCTCAGCTGTCATACAAGAGGAATTAATATGGGAGTCTGATTTAATTTCACTTTCACAGAGAGTAAAAAACTGCTATGCAGTTTTGTAGCTCAAGTCTTCCCACAGGAGTTATTTGTTAGGCCCTGCAATGCTTTTGCTTAGTCCAGCTTTATGTTTTAGGAGCTGCTGACCTGAGTGAGGTTTCTCCTCACGCACACCAGCACAGCAGCATAGGCAGCCAAGTCCAACCCTTCCAGTCTCAAGTGAAGTGCTCCATGGGAAGAGATACACAGCTATCTACCAGCAAACAGAGCAGTGGCCTCTGTCTCACACTTGCTGGGTCTCTGTTGTTGCCTCAGAAAAGCCAGATCCATTTCTTCCTCTTACTCAGACCTTCCTTTTGATTAACAGCTAAAAGAATTTCCCTGTTCAATCATGAACTGATTAACTAAATAAAACTCCTGCTAGAAATGCAGAAGAATACTAGAAACTCAACATCCTTAGAGTTAGCAAACAAGAAGTGGAACACATTCTAATAAGGATTTATTGAGGTCTTAATATGTCTTGGCTGTTCTTTGATACAAAAATGGTGGCTTGGGAAAGCATATTTGTATTATCACATCCCTACTGGCAAACAAGACTCCATAGGCTCTCCTGTGGCTTCCACATTCTCCATAAAAATAGACAGGCAAGCTCTCCCAGCATGGCTCAGTTTACCCTGTGTGTCAGCCAGCCAGGATACATATTTCACCAAGTACAAAAGCAATGTCATGTACTCCCTTCACAGAGCCACAGGAAAGTGCAAGGGCAACTGACAGAATCACCATCACCTCTGTCAGAGATGAGCAAAGAAGTTTCATCAGCAATGAAACTCAGGCTACAAGAGGTCTGAAGCTTTCTAAGGTCACTCAGAAACATCCTGTTCATTATTATGGGTTCAGGCAATGGCCAGATCTGCCTGGCACCCATGAGTTCCACATTGTAAGGTAAAGAATGTGATATCCATCCAAACCCACCTGCCTATTTGTCAGGATGCTCTTTGCAGATGGTCCCTGTAATGTACTAGAAAAGTCTGTGACCTAGAAATATTTGGAGTTACACCTCTGCCTAGCACTAACCAATACAGCCCCACATTTATTCAAATTGCCTGAAGGTAGAATCATGGAATGGTTTGGGTTGGAAGGCACATTCAAAGATCCTGTAGTCCAACCTCCAAGATGAGCAAGATCTAGCCTTGCAAATATCTGTGTGCCTTCCAAATACCCAAAGCCCTAAACATTGCATTCATGTTAAATTTGAAATGTTTAATCAGGTTTACTCTGCAATCCACTAAACCACCCCTGAGATGCAAGCCAGCAAACAGTTAAAGTAGAAAAGCTCTGTGTAACTTCTAGTCTGTTCTAAACATGTTACTGCTGACCAACCCAAAACATAAAATACAATTTCTCCACAACACCATCTTGCTGTGGAACAAAGGACACTGCAGCGCTCCGCAATTTGGCTGGCTTTTCACGCTCTCCCTATTCTTCCAGGGAAATCTTAAGCCATGAAATTTCTTTTTTGTTAACACAAAGACATGGTAATGTCAAGCATTCATGACCATAAGCATGGAAAATTGATGAAATTACAGTGTGTTCAGGAAAATAATGCAGTGATGACAGAAAGAATCTCTGCTTGTATCTGTGTCCTGGTGGCAGCTTTTTGAACAGGTGAACATTTTTTTCCTCCCTCTATGCAAAACATCTCTTTGCGTGAATACATCAAATAGATGCCCAGGGAGAAAGGTCAAAGGGAAATACACAAATAATTAAGATATGAAGAGACAGTGCATTAGGTTCAATAATGCTTTCCACTGTCTTATTCAGTTGAGGCGCACCTTCCAACATGACACAGGACACTGTCTACAAGGCTTTACAAAAATGGAAAGCAACAGAGCTGGGCTTCTTGCTGCCCCAAACCCAGGACAGGCAGAATGTGGAGAAACAGGGTATCCCTCTTCCAGAGGTCCTCACAAGCCAGCAAGGGCCATCTGGAAGCTCCACAACCCCATATTCTGGGCACT
The DNA here is from genome assembly GCA_039654755.1 of Calcarius lapponicus. Classification (NCBI taxonomy): domain Eukaryota; kingdom Metazoa; phylum Chordata; class Aves; order Passeriformes; family Fringillidae; genus Calcarius; species Calcarius lapponicus. The sequence goes on from CM077468.1 coordinate 6,236,325, forward strand.
CCTGGTTTGGTCCTGCAGCTACAGTGGGATCTTCACACACACCTTGCTCCCACGGAGTGGCCAGGTGAATAAATAAATAAATGAATACATCAGGCCCAACAGCCACATGTGACACTGTCTTGGGCAGCTCTTGAAAGAGTCAAGAACTGGTTGAAACATTAATTACATTAAGAATTCCATCAGTAACATTAAAGGCTAAAATTAAAATCAGAAGACTAGGGAAAAAAAAGGAGTTGAATGAAACAATAAGGAAAACTAGAGAGAATGAATACTGGTGAACATTTTACTGTAAGAGCCTGCCAGGATCCCCTCAGACTGGGGAGAGCACTTTGCTATGTCCCCAGTCCAGCTCTCCTATCAATGGGAGTTCTCCCCACAAAGAGTGCTCCCCTAATTTGTGTGTCAGTTTGCTCTGCCTGGGGACAGAGTCTTCTCTGCTAAAAAGCAAAGCTCACAAGCCCTTCTGATCAGCACCTAGCTTTCATCATAGACCAGCAATGTGGAGAACTTGGTCATAAATAGGAATACTACTCCCTCAAGGGTGGGATTGCTTTGCTGGGAAGTCATCCATCATAGTAATTTCAGACACTCACACAGACAGGGTCTCCTCCTTTAAGGGTACCCCAGGAAAATGCATTCTCCCCTGTTTTCTTTCCTAAATTATTCTTTCTGTTATGGCCACACCTTGATTTTAAAAGAATTGTTGCAAAGAATGACAATGACCATGCTGAAAGCGCAATATTAATCTAATAGTAACACAGTTTCTTCTAACTAAAATACGTCCAGATATTTCTTTGAAATCCTAGCAGTAATATGTAGTTTCTTACAATTTTTCAGTCTTACATGAATGTCTAGATTTCAGATTTCCCACAAAGGTATCTTTTCCCCAGGCAGACAGAACACACTCCTGTTTATGTGTCTTTTCTGTCCAGTAGGTGCACAAGTATTTAGGAAGGGGTCACACAGTCACAGACTCTCTCCCATGCCCTGGACAGCTCAGCTGCAGCTACTGGAACCACAGTCTGAGGCAAACCTGCCACCATTTGCCTCCTCTTTGGTTTCAAACAGGAGACTGCATGTTACAGAAGCTCATGCCCATATTCATTACGGGGAAAATAAATGCAGGACTAAATTTCCCCATGGTTCAGTTGCTGCAGGCTGACACAAACCTAAGCTTTGGTTTTAAGGCAGCTCTTCATTTGCCACAAATTTGCTTCCCTTTCAGTCTCTGGGCAGGGACCCTACAGTGAATCAGGGCAACCTGATTAGGGGGAGAGAAAATGATGCATCTGACTCCATGGATATCAGAAGGCTAATTCATTACTTTATTATACTATATTATTCTATATTATATCACACTACATCCAAAGTGAATTGCACAAGCACCCAACTGCACTGAACTGCCCAGAATCTCGTGGCTGTCACCCACAGCCCCCACACACACACCTGGCCCTGACAGGCCAAGGGAACAAAACACCCTCACTGTGGGTAAGCAACCTCCATGCTGCATTCTACTGTGGCACAAACACAGGCACAGCAAGTGAGATGAAATTGTTTTGATCATTCTTTTCTCTGCTTCTCTCACGGCTTCTCCCAGGTTCAGCGAATGTGAATTCCACAGGACCCTGCAACAAGAGCTGCAGTTCCCTGGCCCGGTTTCCATCTGCTCTCCAGAACCAGCCCCCCAAGCCTGATGCATCCCAGGGTTTCCTTGCTAGGGATATCTTCCAGAAGATGTATCTCACATCCAAAGCTCTGCCATAAACTGGAGAGAAGCAGCACCACAACTCCAGATCCCAAACCTTACGCAACCTCTGCCTTTGGAGGAAGCAGGAGCGAAACTCTGCCATGTCAGACAGCCGTGCTTTACCTCCCCCAGGCTTTAAGCAGCTTCCCGAAGCACAAGGCAAATGCGAACGGGGAGAAGTCCTGTCCTGCCCTCCCAGCACACGAGCTAAAGGCGAGGAGGCTGCACAAGTGCCGCAGGAATGGCAAGCCGTGTTTTACATCCCCGATTCCTCCCTTTCCGTCACTCGGCTGTGCTCATGCTCATGTTGCCCTCTCGTGGCTGCTCTGACAAAGAAGCAGGCCCTGCCTCAGCCCGCTTAGGACTGAGCTGCGGTTACAGATATGTTTTTGGAAGTTTAAGACCAGCTTTTTATCCATAAGAATAATCCATTATAGAAGGTTCTATGGGGTTGGAAGGGACCTTAAAACTCACATGGCTCCACCTCCCCTGCCAAACTACACCGCTTTGGCCAGAGCCCCATCCAGCCTGGCCTTGGGCACTTCCAGGCGTGGGGCAGCCACAGCTCCCCTGGGCAAGCTGTGCCAGGGCCTCACCGCCCTCACAGGGAAGGATTTTTTTCTGAATATCTCATCTAAATCCACCCTCCTTCCCCTTAAAGCCATTTCCCCCATCCTGTCACTCCATGTCCTTGTCCAAAGCCCCATGCCAGCCCTCATGTGCTCCCACACACCCCCCCAGACACAGCACCATCACCTCTGTGTCACACGGAGCACATTGACACTGACTTTGCTTTGCTCCACTGCTTTATCCCAGCACGAAAATTCAAAGGCTTCTCTCACTGACACAAATGAGCTCCTTTAGATCAAGTGCAAGCAAGGGAAGGCCCACAAGCTCCCAGCTGAGGTTCCTGTCAGTGCCAGGGAAGCCACTGTCACATCAGAGACCCTTCAGAAGTAAAATTGGTCTGTAAGGGCACCACCACCAACAGCATCCAGGGCCTCAGGATTTTTTGTCAGGCAGTGACTGCCACTCTCCCTTCTCCCAGAAGCCATTCAAGCTCTCAAAGCCCTACAGCTTCCTCTAATGCACACGGATTTCACCCGCCTTAGCTGGCTTACCAAATACTCTAGAGATGAGCCTTAATCTCCTGGTGGGTCAGTGATTAAGGTAGAAAGTGTGAATAAGCCCTTATAATCAGAGGACACTTAATATACATGAGGCATAGATACTGTATGCAAAATAAACTTTGCTTCAGCAACAAAAAGAGCATCAGGATGTGGTGCTCAGGGGAAAAAAGAAAAGCAGTTTCATTTCTGAGAGGTTTTAGCTCTTACTAAAAGCTGTCTAAGTTAATTCAGGAAGACAGATAATTGCTATAGATGGACAGAGTGCCAGAAGAAACGGGATCCAAAAAACCACAAAATTGTCAGAATTGGACAAGACCCGCTATTCATCAATTTTGAGCCCTGAGAATACACTGAAATTATTTTTCCCAAACTATTTCTATAGCAGATGCTGTTGCATTTCTCTCTGTAAACACAAAGAAAATAAAAAAAAAGATGTTTACAAATAAGCACAAACTTAAAAAAAAAACAACAGTGCTGTGTGACACTGGCCAAGAAAAAAAAAATGCACATAAAAAATAAGTATGAAAGCACATTAATTTATATCCCCACAAAAAACTAAGAGTGAAGAGAACCTTCATATGTTTGCTAAAGCCATATTAAAGCTTCCACAGCTAAAGCCACTAAGTAGGCATTGTTTACAATTTTATTCCACCACTACTTAAAAGACTCAGGAAGTTAACTTGAAGAGTTTCCTCTTCAGAATTCCCTTTTAAATATTTCTCCCTGTAAGGTTTGACATTTCTTAGAGCTCTCGCTTCTGCAAATGCATGGGACAGCACAGAGCAGATGCCTGGGGCAGTAAATGGAATGAAGTTTCTTTGGTCTAGAAGGATTGAAGAGGAATTAGAAAATGTCTCAACTCTTCCCAGTTTGTTTAAAAGCAGCTGACAAATTTTTGTGGGGGAGAAAATTAATCTTGTTAATTGGCAAGGCATGACATATTCAAATGTTCAGAACCACAAGTCCATGGCTTCATCCAAACTCACTGTGACATAAAAGAGAACCTGTAACCAATCCCAAGCCTTCCTTTTTGATACTGGGCTGATACTCTGTGAACCTATAGACGTTTTTCTTAATCAATTACTAATTAAAACTTGAATTAAATCTACACCAAGAGTGACAATTTGGGGGAGGAGTGTATGACAGAACCAAGGGCCACCGGCTGCAAGAAAGCACCCATAAACATGGAGCACTTTGGTGAGCTCTTGGGTCACTACAGGCTGATAACTCTACCCTAATAAACCACTCCAAGTAGAGGTATGGTCTTTTCACTTTTCTTAAGCATGAGGAGAAAATTGGCAAGTTTAGAGTGAGCATGTGGGTGCCTTTAATACTTCGTAGCACTGTCATCATCATGATGGTAGCATTATTTTTTCCACCCCTGCCAACACATATGAAATTTGATCTCAGTCTGAAGCAGTCAGTGGTGGATGAAACACTGCAGTGTTCATGAAGTGCACAGGCCAGCTCTCAAACAATGCATTTCATTGATAGGCAGTGGACGTGAGGTTTTGTTTCAGAAGCCAAATCCTCCCCCACAAGAGGAAACATTCCTTTCTTACATGTTCTGGCAAAAAATTGCTGTGCAGAACACTGCTGAGAAGCTGGGCAGAGTCTGCAGATTCATGAGGACTGGGAACCACCTTGAGACTTTTTGTCCCTCTGCATTAAGTTGTCTGGGGTTGACACAACTTTGCAGCACTCGCTTTGATTCTGATTTAAAGCTGTCCTCAAAAACCCATTTAAAGTTAGTTATGAGCAAACCTCTGCAGCACTTCAGCTGAACTATAGCAGAAACAATTTGTCACAGCAACAGCTGGAACAAGATGTGTCAGCAAGATGAATGTCTTGTTCATACACGCTGCAATGCTGATCAGCACCAGAGGGAAAAAACCAGTCTGTTTCCAGCATGTTTTAGGCAAGAAGAAATAGTAGTGAAATATTTTATTTCAGTAAAGATGGATAAATGTCCGTATCTTATCAGATTTCTTAAAATAATCCTGGGCTAAGTAGAGCAGAAAGCTCCTGAACCAAGTCAAGTCTATTCATTTGTATTCTCAAGACCATTAAATGATGATCAGGCAGATATTATCCAAACATCCAAAAAACTCCACTGGGGGGGCTACCTCTTTCTGACAGAAGTTAGTAGAGGAATTGGACTTCTCAAAGTGCTCACTCTGAGTTCATTTTTTAGATTTTGTATTTATTTTCTGGTAGTTATTTAGCACCTATTTTAATTGCCAAGTACTATCCCTACTATCCCTAAAATTTGCCTGGGTCTTTATTGCCCAATGAGATTGTTCTCAGCCTGTGTGGCAGGCTTTTGCATTGAAATTTCACACACCATGCTAAAGTAACTATGGTTCTACAGAAGCAGAGCACAGAGCATATCTTTTACTTTCTGGAAGTTAACATACACCTCTATTTATCTCCAGGCATTAGGCAAGTCCAGAAACAGACCAATCTCTGCAGCTTTTGGCTCTGTGCACTCACTGAATTCCGGAAAAAGAAGAAAACCCCCCAACATTTTTGGACCTGTACCAAACATCTTGTGGCCAGATGTGATTGAAAGCAAATTTTGCCTGATTTTAAGTTTTGCTTTGAAACATTTGGTCTGGTTCTGAAATCCTTAAACTTTCTGTTTATTCCCTGCAACTACCACCTTTGCTAGCAGCATTGTTACTATTTTTTTCCTCACTTACCCCTCACTAATTAAACTTACTATTTATGTATATTCACCTTCATTAGCTCACTCCTCCCCTGAGTGCATCTGTGTTTCCACCCAGCACAAACCCAAGGCTGGCCCAGGGCATTATTTTCAGATGAGTTTCAAATAATATAAAATTTGAACTTGACTGATATGGGAAGTGGATAAGGAAATACTTCTGTTAGGGAGATAACAGAGAAGGCAGAGATGTCCCATCTGACTTTTGCCATGACTGGAAGATGAAACCATTGCAACTTGGCTCAGATGTGCAGGGCAAGCAGAGGAACAGAGGAAGACATCTCCTTTTACAGCTAGATCTGTTATTACTTCTAGATTAATTCATTCAGTTGGATCCTCTTCATCTCCTTCATGCTCCTTCTGCCTTTCTCTCCATCCCTTTGCAATTCTCAAATACCCCAAACATTAAAAAGTCAATTAATATTACCTTGAACACGTCATTCAAGTTTGAACACTAATTCTTAGACCTTCCTACTCTGCTGTGCTCTAATCAGCTTTGCCAGTTGCATCCATGCAGTGAGAATCCTGATTCCCTTGAACTCAGCACCCCCGGTCCCCCAGGCAGGCGATGACAGGGTGGGAGTGTGCCACCTCACATTGTCTCAGTGGTAAAGACTTGTGGGAAGTAATCGGGATCAAAAGGCATTTGCTTAAATTAGCTTTATCATTATGATATAGAGCCCAAGAAATCTCCACAAGGGAGAAGGTTTTCCTTGAAACTTTGAGATTTAGGGGTATTCAGGCCCTAAAAATTTCCAAAATTCTCCTCATAAGTGGTTTCAATGTACACATGTCATTAAAAATCATCCCCAGTGCATTTGTCCAGAATTAAAAAAAAAATTTAAAAATTCCAACTTTTTGCCCTTCCTAACAGAAATCATTCCATTTTGACCACCTGATGGGCCCTTGGGGTTAATTAGAAAATCCCCATCAAGAGCTCAGAGGCCAATATCAGCTGTCAAAATCCCACATTCCCCTCTTTCACCTCTTTCAAGTGCAAAACAACCTGTGTCTGAAGATGTGCCAGAGAATAAAAGGGCACACCACAACCACTGTGGGCTCTGACTTAGACCTATTCATGGCCTCACTACTATGAATACAGCAAAATCTCAAATGAAAGTTTTAATCTCCCCACTGCATTCAATCCAAAGAGAAAAGGGCTTCCCTTTTAACAATTTCCCCCTTAAATCTTTTGTGTTGCCATGCCCCTGAAAAAGCTGAGATTTTGCTCAGCCCCAGCGAGGGCTTTTGCCACAGAAAGCACTGCACCTAACCCCTTTGTGCTGACATAAGAGTAAAGGTCTGCTTAGACCAAAAGTAACTCATGCAAAAGGCCTTCAGAGGGTCTAAACACAAACTGAACAAGATCAGAGTTAAAAGTGCAGGCATCTGATCTCGCCCAGTTTGCCTTCCATGCTCCTTTCCCTTGTTCCCAAAGGTGTGTGGTAAATACAAAGACAAGTGGGGAAAAACAAACATTGGCCAAAAAAATAAAAATAAAAAGTCAGATGTTCTAATGCTGGAAGATGAATACAGAAAAGTCCTGTTACTCCATGTCCTCTGCATCTGTGTCCAGATGAGATGACATCTCTCTCAGATGTTCACGTGAATACATCACACCAAAGTGCAGGCTTGTTGTTATCCCAGCCATCACCAGCTGCTTTCCTCTCCCTGCAAGAGACCCCACTAACAGGAAAGTCAGTAATAACTTCATTTTGCACTCAATTTTATGAATGCAGGAAAACAGCAAAGGCTATGATATCATCAATGGCTCAGCTACATGCAGGCACATTAATGGCCTGAAATGAAAACCAGAACAAGCACTGAGGATCCTCAGATGTGCTACTCCATCTTTTGGGGTTTGGGGAGCTTTTGTGCCATTTTACCACAAGACACACTTTTCATCCCACTTCACTCAGAGCAGAACATTCTTGCCCAGTGCCCCCAGCCTCAGAGACACCACCCAGCCTCCCTGGTTGTGCCCACGGAGGCGAGGAGCTCTTCTGTCCTGGAGGAGGGACCCTGCTTGCCCCCCTGCCCAAGACTCCTTCTCCCCCTTTCAAGTGATTCTTGTTTTTTTCTCCTGGTGAGCAGCAACACCTACATTGTATGGGCAGAGACAGGGAGCATTCATAGCCCTCAGAAAGCCATTCACTCCAGGGCAGCTGGAGAGGCTCAGGGCTCGCCTTGCCCTCTTCACTCTTGGATGAGTTTTGTGCAAAGCTCGGGCTTGGGGTCCTCTCCATCCCCGAGCCAAGCAATTAGTGAGAGGTGGAAAAAGGAGAGAAAATGTCGCAGGGTTTTGTCTTTCTTCACAGTTTGTTCTTTTTATGTTTGTTTGTAGCTGAATTATGTTATCTGGTTGCACTGGAAAGATATAAAAGCATACTTGGGGAGGAAAAAGGAAATGATGTTTGATTAATTAATATGTCCTTGGGCTTTTTGCTTTTATACTAAAGATTTGCAAATAGCACCTCCTATTCATGGAGCAGTGAGTGGAACTGCTGCTAGAAGAGACAGCACTGGCCAAGCAAGATTAGGGGTGTTTTAATTTAGTATTGCCCTACTTCAGATAGTGACTCACCTCTTTTCAGAGAATGTTTTTGCAGATCAGAGTTCTAAAGATCCTAAAAGGTTGCTAACAACTTTGTTCCCTGAGATTTGTGCTGTACTGACCAGGATCACATTCTAAAGCAGCACTATGGACCTTTACACAATAAAACCTATGAAAAAATATTAGAAAAAACATTTTAAAAATATTCCCCCTTACAGCTTTACCCACCATCCCATCTCCTTTCTACTTTATTTGCGGTTGATATGAAACCCTTGGATTTCCAATTGCATGTTATCATCATGCTTTATTTCTATTAGAGACACACCAAATACCTCCCACCCCCGCAAAATTATATGGGCCACCCTTCCCTAGAAAGTTTACATTTTCGTGCTCTATTTAGTAAACAAGATCCTATAAAATGGAATAAACAGTGTGGTTTGTTTCTGGTGAGCCAAGCACTAAGATCAATGAATTGGTTTTGTTAGTGATACAATTCATCATTTGTTTTTAGGAAAATACTAAAGTAAAGTAGAAATATCCATCAGTGGTGCAAAATGAAAACATACACCAGGGATGAATTACATCCTTGGGTTTCCTTTGGAGAAGCTGACTGTGCTAAGCCACTGAAATAGCACAGTGTAATCACATTGTGATGAATCCAGTAAGGCAGGGTCATTTAATATAAGTGTCGTGGTGCAGCCACTTCCTACTGGTAGCCAAGGCTTCACACCCAAATACTATCACTACAAAATAATTTTACTAGAAAATTGATCAATAGAAAATGCTGTTGTGTTCCATATGACAGCAAAATTGTTTCATCTTCCTTTTGCCTTTACTAATACTAAAATAATAAAATATAATTAAATAATTATATCTTTAGGACCAAATAAATAATGTGAGAACTAATTATTACAGAAAATCATTTTGTCCTGTTGTTTTCCATAATAACATAGTAATTTATTATTTAAACCTAAAAATAAAAGTAAGTAATGGCAGATGTTTCTGGATGATTTAGAAGGCTGTGCAGCCCTGTTCTGGTTGACACTGGACAGCAATCAGGAATATCCCTGTCAATCCAGAGTTAGAGTCAAACAGTCAGTAAAACACAAAACTCCAAAGACTGAAACACTCCATTCCCATTGCACAGACAAATGGGGGCAAAGAAGGAATGAGGAGCCTGGAGGCCTCACTCAGATGGTGGCTCACTGTTGCCAGGTGCCAATAAATACGGAGCACATGGAAGTCTCTTCATAGCTTGTGTAACCAAGCAGAAAGTCTCTCAGTTCAGTTTGAAGGCTTGAGTTCAGCCCTTTCCATCCTCTCTCTTTTCTAGATCCTGAATTTATTAGACATCATTAAAAATCAGCAATTACAGCTCATATAAGCAGGCTTTAAGGAGAGTAGCTATTAACAAGCTGGTAAATTGTGTTTTGTGATCCTGTTTGTTACATGATTAGAAACCTGATGGTATAGGACAGCAAATGGAAACAGAGACTCGTCGACCTGGATATACAGAAACATCTCCAGTGTTTATTCTCAAGGGGCATTTTAGGTGTTCCTTTAGGTGTTCCAATTAAGCTGCCAATTAATTGACATGAGCAGTCTCTTGGTGACGCTCCCTAGCCCGCACCTCCTGACCCGTGCCAAGCGAGGCTGCCCCTCTCCGTCCCTCAGGCCGGTCTGGGTGGCAGCAGAGTGTGGCATTTCATTTGAGGGCTCCCAGAGATGACCATTTAAATAAAATGTAACACCACAGCAGAGCAGGAATGCCCAGCTCCCAGAGGCAACAAAGCTGCTCTGTGGCTGCTGATGGGAACCCCGAGTCCAGGAAGCCAGAACAAAGGAGACCAGAGGGGCTACTTGTGTAAGTTCTCAAGAAGGCTTAACACCCAGGCAAGTCCAGGGACAAATAACCGCTCCAACAGGGCAACGGCAGCTTAAGAACAGGGGAGGGTACTAGGGAGGATACAAATCTTAACCAATAGTAGAACATCAGGGGAGGAATGTAGGTGGGGATCAGATTCTAGGTAACCAGTAGGGGATAACATGGGAGGGGATCAGGCTGGACCCACCAATGGAACTTCCAGGTGTTAGGAAAATCAATCCACGAACACCAGAGGTTTATGTCCAAAAAGGAGACAGAGGAGTCCTTTCTGGCTTCATTCCAATAAAGGGAAAGGCCATGGGGCATTCCCCTGGGATCTCAAGAATTTTTGGAGGACACAGCCTCCTTTTTATCCCAATTTCCCAGCCGCATTTCCCTTCTCTCTTTCCCCACTGGCTGAGGTACTTGAGAGGTACAGACTTCCTGATACGCCTGATACAGAAGATTTCCCAGAGATTTCCCTCTAACGTACAATCCTCCCTTTTAATTTTTAGTTCTTATGGAATTTAGGGGTTTTCTTCCCCATTGTTTCTTTCATCTCTTAATGTTTAATTTCATTTATCAGCAAACTTAAATTTTATTTGTAAAAGCAAATATCTTTTTCCATTCATCAATCAGTGGAATCCTTCCCATTGTTTCTTTTATCTTCCAGAGCTAGTTTTATCTACCAGCAGACCAACAGCTTGTTTGTGAAGACAAAGCTGCCATTTCTCTCACAGGGAAGGGTGATAGACAAGGAAGGTTCTAGAGAAAGGGATGAGGGTATATTTGATGAACAAGGGATGCGGGCAGTACTTCCAGGATTGGCAGGGAAGGGTCTGGAAATCGGGGAGATGCAAGGGAGATTGACATGGGGACTGACATAAGATTAGGTAGAAAAATAGTAGTAAACAACTTCAGGGCAAAACCATTGGGGAAACTGAATGGGGTACATGGAACAAAGCACTGTAAACTCACAATAAGGAACACCTTAAGGTTACAACAGAAGAACAATCTACCACAGTTAATGATTTGGGAGATATGACAGAAACACAGTTGTGATCAGCCTCTGGTCACTACAACAAAGTCAAAATCTAGACTTCCATTCAGGTCTTGAGAACCCCGGGGGGAAAGGCAGAATGGAATTTGTTGGGATATGCCCTAGCAAAGGAATCACTGTGGCCAAAATTACAACTCACTTGGCCCTACAGCAGGATTTTAACAGATATCTTACATTAAAAACAACCATTTCATCCTGGTCAAGGAAAAAACAAAACCTCTCAGGACAGCTCTACTTTTACCTGACTTCAATAAATGATTGAGATTTCAGTGAAAAGCACATACCCATAAAATTTTATTGCAGATTTTATGCAATTACTTTTGGCCTCCTAAAAACTTGAATTACTCTTCTAGTATGACATAAAGATTAGATTTGGCAGTAATGTTCTAAGTATTACTCCTATAAGTCCTTTTTTGTAGCTGTAGGCTGTGGTCTCAATTGTAGTCATATCCATTGCAGTCATTATTCTCTAAAGTCTCATACCTTCTTGGGGGTTTCCTTGTGGCTCGTTCTTCATCATCTGACTCCTTCCTCGGCAGGCTGTTGCTGCTTCTTCGAGGTTGCTTCAGGGTTCTGCCTGATTGGGAAACCCAGCCCCCTTTTATCCCAGCTATCCCTGCTGGCCACAGCTGCGCCCAATTAAGGACATTGCAGCTGCAAGCCATTTAGAATCAACTGGGACTCCTTGGGGCAAGGCCCATATACAGATATTTTGATATGATATATATTTTACTCAAAGGCCATCTCTACTACACTTTTTCCTAAAACTTTCAGGGATCTGTCAGCTCAAAAAAAAAAAAAAAAAAAAAAAGTGGATCTTCTCTCCGAATTGAGTTTGATGAGCTCAGTTGTACTGAAGGGAGGTAGAGAATCAAGAGTACCTTTGGCTTGGATCCTTTACTGGATCTGTGACTAAGTCAATAATCTGTTGTCATGACTTTGGACTTCCATTTAGCCACCATTTGAATATCACTGCCCAAACTTCCTCTCTGGATGTGATCAGAGCAACCCTTCCACTCTTCTGTAGTTTCTACATCCTTAACTGGTGAATGGCACTTTGCTGTTTTGTGCATGCAAAATGTTTTAGGTAAGACTGTGCCACAGATGTGGCACAAACTCCACTCCTTCCAGGAGATTCTCTGTCAAATAAAGACAATTAAGTGAAAACTCTAAAGCTCTCTGGGTCAGTCACAGTGATGGGCACAGTATTAAAAAAATAGATAAAGACAAACTGAGCAATGTGGCAGAGAATTGCCAGGGGATCTGCCTGTTTGCAGAATGTCTCCTGTTTGCACATGAGCACTGCTGAGAAGCCAGAGCCCTTGCTAGGACTGGTTTAATTTATACGCCCTCAGAATGAGGTCATATCCATATCATGCATGATCTGTATTAGCTTTACAGATGCCTTAACCTGAGAAGGTTCAAGCTCTTCAAGAGCTATTCACACTTGGCAGATTGATATAGTCACTGACAATTCACTGCCATCCAAGTGTATCTGGGAACACAAAGCTCACATAAATATTGTCGAGCATATCCCATTATCAGTCACTCACTTCTGCCCTTCAGCTTCCTGCAGCCCTGAGAGGAAGATAATTTCTTTCAGTGTCATATGTCTGACTGACCCAGCAGGCACAAAGTGATTTCCTTTTAACCAGCAATGGACTGTGCTCAGAATGTCAGACACAGGTTTGTTCAACCAGTAAACAATGTGAAACCTCTGAGGCCGGGTGGACAGAAACTGGTGAGAAAGCCTGGAACAGCTCCTAGTGCTGTTCCTACACTGGAAAAGCTCCAGGAGGAAGCATGAAGGCCTATTGATGTTTTTTTCTTCTGCACTTTCATAGCTGATCTGTCTGCTTACTCAACCTAAGCCCTTACAAAGACAACTGTGAGCAGACCAGAGGGTTTTCATGCTGTACTCATGGCTTTCCAGCCCAGAAATTCCTTTGCTCTGGATTTACTACTCCCACCTGAGCTCCCCTCTCTCTGTGACAGCTCTCAGATAGGAAGGCATGAAAAGAATAATAAAGGATGAGAAAAACAGGAGAAATAAGTGTGCAGAACTCATGGCTTTCAAACTTAGCCTGGACCAAATTTTCTGACTGATAAGTCTGGTTGAAGAAGGTCAGATGTTCTCCATTCCAAATCTGGTGAGTAGTCTTTCTTGTAATTGCCTGACATGCATCTTTCTCACACACTCATTTTGCCTGAAAAGAGTAATCAGATTAAATTAATATATGCTCTTAGCTGTACTAATTCCTTTTATTCAGTCATAAGCCCCTGTTTTAAAAAAATTGCTTTCTTTTTCCTTTGATGAACTTCCAGGTGAGTTAATGAATGAAACTGGCTCACAAAGAAGGCAAATGAGTGGCAGAACTGGCTCAAGTGAAACCACAGACTCATGTGGTCCAACCAGGAGTGTAATTCCACATTCCAGCGCTGCAAGCTGCTGGCAAAGCTCATCCTCTTTGTGTAAGTATCACCTTCATTTTCAGCTGGGCAGCCTGGACAGACTGGTTTATTGGAAGCACACGAAACAACCTGGGCATGTCGGCAGTGCCCATGCAACATTTTATTTTTTCATCCTAATTATTGTCACATGTACTGTTATTTGACAATTTTGACATGGCAGGCACACACACAAAAAAAAAGCCTCTTTTTTGCTGCTCCCCTCTAATGCAATGGGAGTTACTGGAAGTAAAATCAGTTAATATCTAAACTGCAAAAATTGTATACTGAGTACCAAATGCACTAGGGTGAAACAAGAAATCCAGAACTAAAGCTTTCCTTTAAGCTGTAAGCACAAGTAATTTAATGTCTGTTTCTGGTAAAGTATGGAAAAAAAGTAAATCTATTACTTCACTGTCAAAAAACTTCTTGATTTAAGTACTATGAGCACTATAGCCAGACCTGATAGAAGGAACAAGACAGTCTGTGTGAAATTTATCCATTTACATAATTTTGTGTTGCAGATAGGACCATGAGAAGAACCCAGGAGCCTTGGTGCCCTGTACTGTCTTCAGCTCATCAGACACCTCTTCCTTCCATGGCGTCAGGGTAGGCAGAAGTCCTGGATTTGCCCTGGCTAATCCAGAGGGGTGCATTGCATCCCCCAGGGCAGTCAGACAGGCACAGAGGGTCCTTTCCCTTTGCTTTCCCCCAGATTAAACCACCAGACCCACATCAATCTGGCTGTAAAAGACATGGAGTAATTGGACTATGAGGTTGTCAACAGGCTGAGGTCTTCTGTTCAGAAAACAGATGTCTTGGCTTTTCCTTGGTCCTGTTTATTCTTCATAAATACCAGAGCAAGGCAGCAGAGTGACCATTCTCTCGTAACCACATTCTGTTAATCAAGCATGACACCTGCTTGTATGGCCCAACCTTCTGCAGGTCCCAGACATTGCCCTTCCACAAGAATTAACTACAAAAATACTGCAGTGTAGCTGCTTTATGACCTTGGATAGGATCAATTTGTTTTGTGCTTTCAGACACTGATCTCACAACAGCAAACATACAGACACTATAGCAGGGGTTTTTTTTACATAAATAAGGGGTTTTGACCACCACCTTTCCTTTTTCAGTGGCAGTTTGTCAAGATCTCTTGCCTAATTCCCAGCTTTGTAAAGAGACAGCACTGAACTGAGGAACAGCACATCCTTCCCAAATGGCTCTGAAAAGCAATCAGCAGAGTGAAAGCCAGGTTAAAATAATAATTAAACAAGGAGCATATTATTGGTGGGCTAAAACCAGGAAAGAAAAGCAAAAAGAAAAGAAGGGGGGAAAAGGAGAGAAAGAAAAAAGGCACAACAAAATCAGGAGTTAAAAGAAGTAACCAAAGAATTGAAGACATAATTATGAAGTTACAAATTGCAGCCTGAACTCAAATCCTGGCAGAGAGGACCCATGGGCTTATTCAGAAACCAGAAACAAGGACCAGGAAGGGGATGAGGCAGGAAGAACCCCATTTTCCATCTTTGTTCACACTTCCAAGTGATCTACAAGTTACAATATTCCTGTCTGGAATGCAAATTCTTCGTACAGTGTCATTTGCCTTAGCATAATTTTAATCTGTAACATCAACTTGACCCCCAAGTATCTAGATTCAGAGGTTTCATCAGGAATAGCCACTGTGAGCTTCCTCAGCCCCTAGCTGAAGGGGGTAGGTGACACATCTCCTATCCCCACTGTCTGTGATGGAAATCTTTATTTTAGCAGGAGCAACTGACCTCAGAGTGAAAACCTTGGTATTCTGCAGTGGGGGGCGGGTTCACCACAAAACCCTGACATCTTTAATCTCAGTGGATGCTTTAAAACTCAAGTGAACCCAAGTAACAGCCCTGATCTCCTGCAAATACTCAACTAACTCTGGCAAATGTGGACCTGGAGGTTGCCTCCCACTCTTCACATGGACTCTGCTCTGCTGTAACTCCATCCTGACATCCTTGCTGGAAGTTTTATATTTTGCCTAATTAGGGCATGTGTTTTTCTTGCTGACAGAATGTCTACAGACTTCAATAAGAGCAAGATTTGGACTATTTTTTGAAGCTTCTCCCTACGGTGTCTTGTGTATTTTACACCCTTCTGTCCTCAGAGGTCACACAATTCAAAACCAGTCTCAGTATCTGTGTGCAAACATAACATTTTTTGCCAGTCAAGCACTACAGGTGTGTGGATAGTAAAGGAAAAACCTAATCAAAACCAAACCTTACACTGCATTGTATACATGCAATGGAGATGCACAGTATTTAGGAAAACTAAGGAAAAGATGGGATGTGATAGAAAAACATTTGTGTGACCACACATGTGTGGGTGCACCTCTGCATATATTGTCCTCTGTAGGGGTGTGCCCCAGGTGCCATCTCCAAAAGTGAAATGGAGAGGCTTGGTAGGAGGGGAAGGAAATAAAAAAAAAAGCTTTTTTCCTCTTTGAGCCTGTGCTTGGTGCCAGCACTGATGTTAGATCCACTCCTCCCTCAGCACACTGGGAAGTGCATGTGGCCAGCAGGACTGGGATCTTTCATTCCCATGTCTCACAGGATAACCAGGCTTTCACACAAACGGCACTTACATTTCAAGGGCATTTGTCTCTCCTAGTTCTTTATCTCTCCACAGAGCTCCACTGCAGTCCAACATTTACTCCACCTACACATGCTGAAATTGTGTGTAGGCTTCATTTTTATTAAATATCAAAAACTAGAAAGGATGCCATTGTTATAATTACAATGAGAGCAACATCAAACTCAAAAATATAAGTGTAGCTAGACATCAGACCACAGGTTTTTTTCAGGACAGTGTCAGACTCCCCAGTGAACAAGTTTAGCTTTCAGTTTTGCACATCAGGGTTGGGGGGGAAATGGCTTGAGAGCCCTATAGAGGTGCTTTTTCTTCCCTGACTTCTCACACAATATTCTTTCAAATGAATTTAAGGCTTTTCTTGTCCAAATCCCCGCAAAAGTAACCACACTGCAGTTTTCCTACTATTATGCAAATAGATTAATCAGCCAACGCTCCAGTGAGAATTAATTTATATTTGAATCAAATGAGGCCTTAGATTCTTTATAACCCAACCCCCAGGCCAAGGCCTGGGCTAGGTAGCAACCTCATATTATTCATTTGACGAAATGTGAACTGACATAAATACCATGGCTAACTTTCAATCCGATTACCCCGTTACCTCACATCAATGCTCTCCCAGCCATCAGCCTCCAGCGTCCCTCCTTTCAGCAGCACAGCCAACAACTGACAACTCCTCCCTGATAAACAAGCACCCACGCTGCCACCTCGGACCCCCACTCTTAACCCATCATTCCTGCTCAATGGCCCTTATTCAACAAGGTACTTTATTTTGTTTGTAGGCATCAGGGCACTAAACAACACAAAAATACTGTTTTGCTAGGGCTGTGATTCAAAGCTGCCCTTTCAGAGCTGCTGAGCACTTGAGGAATGAACAATAAACATCCAAAAAAAATATGGGAGCATCGTGTCCAGCCATACATAGATATTTACAACAGTCCTGCGCACAATTTAATACAGTCACTGACATCTGTTATCTTTCATACTCTCCTTAACCCTTAAAAAAAATTAAAACAATGTTTGGGGCTACTATGTCCAAAGGTCAATATATAGTGAACCCACATTTTAGACAGCACCCTTATACTAAACTCATGTTGACAACCACTAAATTCTTTCTATTGCCTTGCACAGGAACTTGTTTTTTAAAAAGGCTTCCCTCCCCCCCCACTTTAAAACTGTAAGCATTTAAAAAGCTTGGCTAAACAATCCACCAGGTGTGAGAAAAGCCTTTTCTGTGCAAGCAGCTCTGTGTCAGAAACCTACACTTTGTAATTAGATTAGCAAGCAAGGACTGAATAGCTCTGATCAAAACATCCCCCCTCTGCATATTGTTTATAGTGCATAACTGATAACTAAGCTTCTCTAGTCATGGTTAAAATCTACTTAAAAGCAGGAGTCCTGTGCACTCTGGAATTTAAACGAAGAGGAAAAGAAAACAAAGTGCACATTCTTAAAAAGCCATATGTAATTACTTGCCTTTCTTGCTTAAATGCAGCTTGATTTGAAATTATGTCATAAAACAAACCCTATGATTAACAGCAGCTCCTCATGAAAACATTACTTAAAACACAGCTAAGAAAGTTAGAGATGCAGGTTTTTACCTTAAAAACCTTAAAAACATTCTTTATGATGAACTTGGGAAGAGAAGGAGGAAAAGCCTCTTGGGTCACATGGCCCGAGCACTGAGGGACATCCCAGATCCCTGTAAGCAGGGCCAAAAACTCCTCAGCCCAGGAGGATGACTTGACTTGTCTGTCTTTGTGGGTTTTTTCCATGTGGCCAGACAATCTACTTGTGGACCAGAATCAGTTTCCCAAGGAAAAGAGCAAGTTTGAATGTGCTGACATCCTGGACACGCTAAAAGTGGGATGAAAAAGAGTTGCAGTAGGTTAGAGAGCACATCATCCCTCCTGTTCCTTCAGAGCAGTGGCCTACACTCACCTGGGTATGATGCTAAATGGAAAATGAGGTTCTCCCTAAACCTTTCATACAAAGCTTATACATTTTTCTTGGAAATAGTGAGACTGTTTCACAGCCCTATTTCATCTGCCCAGAGTGCAAATATCCCAGTTATGAATTTCAAACTCAGCCAGTCCACTCTGACACCAGTCCCCTTTGGCACCGTGGGGCCTGGGACCGGGTGCAAGTCCTGGTGTGCACCAGTCTTTCCAAAGAGACACCTCTGGTGTTTCCTGCTGAGGTCAGTACACCCCATAAATCCCATCGTTACTTCATTCCTCCTAAAGCAGTCTTTTAAATATTAGGGCTGGACAACCAGAAGTGAGACCAAAAAGCTGCCTTTTCTTTGGCTAGGAGATGCTGTGGAAATAGCAGAAGATAACAAGACCTTCTCTGTTTTTTCTCTCACAGATCTGGAGACAGTTACTGTATACACAGCAGTGGATGGAAAATTTTCCATGCCATCCAGCCTGCTCCTGCTTCTGCTTTAAGTGCAGAAGCAGGGAAAAGGCCCAGACATGAATTGTCCTGGCACAGAAGTCCAGGACAAGTTCAAGCCTCATTGCTTGAACTCTCCTGAGAGAGAGGGTCTGATCACAGTCAGCAGTGTAGTCCTGTCTCTACACATTCCCTCCTGCTGATTTATTTATCTCTAAGAGAAAGAGACATTCACCAAAAGGGGATATAGGGTTTTTTTGGTTTTTTTTTTGTTTTTTTTTTTTTTTTTTTTGCATAGCACCATTAGGGAAAGTTAGATAAATGTTGATAGGTGAGGGACTAAATTTCAATTTAAGAGCTAAGGCAGAACAATTTAAAAGACACCAGAGAAACTCCCCTTATATCAGTACATTCGTGAATCAGGAGGCTGCAAATGTAGCTTAAAGCTAGAATTATTTCCTCTCTCCTGAGCTTTCTGGGTCTGACAAGTCACAGCCGGAGTATGGGGCCTCAAAAAGAGCCCTGTCCTGTGCCAGGACAACACAACCTTACCAGATTTCATCAAGTCAAACTTTAAACCTGCTAAATCCCACCTGATGCCCCTAAAGATCTTACTAGAGACATGTAATTTTTGGTTCTCCATCCTCTTCCATTTTTAATGGACAAGGAAAAACAGAGAAAAAAAATAAAAATCATGACGTGATGAGAGCCGAAAATGCAAATGCAACCACTAAAACATTGGTTTTTTGTAAAGTAGTTCTCATTGCTATAGGTATGATGAGAAACCTGAGAAAAGCTGTTTCATCTTATGAAGATCCTCTTCAAACATCCTGGCTGTCTCGTTCTAAACTTCAGTTGTCTTTGGTGTTTCCTCCTGCAGTACCAAAACACTCCTGACAAAGTCCTGAAAGGAGACAAGTACATTCAAATTCTTCTAGGGCTTAACCCCACCGCATTGAAATTACCACGAGTTTTGCCCCTGACTTCAGCCCTGACAGAACAAGCAACATTCTCAGGCCAAAGGCATGGGGAAAAGCTTTTCTACAACTCTCTTTGCATGCTCACACTCTCCTTAGTCCCAGAGGTCTCTGTTTGCTTTCAGAGAGCTGAAGGCACAAATGAGCAACACACTTCAGTGTACGTCCGTCCGATCTCAGGGCTGCTGGAATACAAGTAAGGCGTTTTTCTTCTGTTTGTCAGAAAGAAACACAATTCTCTGAGAGAGGATGTGCTTTCTGCAGGTTGGGAAAGCTCCCAGGAGAGAGGCCTTGACTATTTCAAGAAAGATTCTCAAGGTCCAGGACCTCATCAGCTTTTCTCAATGATGAAATGGAAGAGCCCTTCATCTCTGGACATTGGGGAGCTGCACTGCCTGCAAAGCAAAGCCCAGAAGAAGGGTGGTCCTGTTCTAGTCTCCAGGATGAGCAAAGCGTTTTCTGAAGAGAACAGCTCTTTCTCACAAGTGGAGATGCAGTAGAAAATCTCCCAGCTCTGCTATCTATGTATCTATATATCTATGTATCTAATCTATATATCTATATATCTATATATCTATATATCTATATATCTATGTATCTATATAATCCAATCATCCTGAATTTAGATAGCTACCCTTAAGAATCCAGAAGAGATGTCCATGATGCCTAAAACTATGAAGCTGTTAATTCCTTGGGCATTAGTGCTCCTTGGTTTTCTGTACCTGAAGCAGCTCACTTGGTAAAAGCATCCCCATGGGACAACAGAAATACAGCAATTTTCATTCATCTCACTTCCCATTTTACACAAAGGAACTGGAGCAGAGCACATGGACCACGTGGACCAGGGCTTGCTAACTCGTTTCTCTGTGGTTCTATGAAGGTGAAACGTGAGTGGTAGTTTGTCATTCTTCTGTCAGAGCTGCAGAGATCAAACACTCCACATCAACATCTACAAGAGCAGCTTAGTATTTCTGGAAACCAAGCATTCTGTCTTTATTAAAGAGGTCCACCCTGTTACTCTCATAATCTGTGGATGCAGCACCTCGAAGACATGGACGTGGCTGTGCTCAGGGCTTGGTCTGTGACTGAGCCATTTAACTGCAAACCTATCACCTTAAGGGACAAGGTCACAAATGCAATACTTACAAGAAGAAAACACTAAATGCCCAGGGAATATGATGATCAAAAAACCTTGGAAATCACTTTTTTAAAAAGATATTCCCCCATTTCAGTTGTGAGAGCATTAAAGTATCCCAATGTCCCCCTAAACCAGGACACCCAAAAAGGAAATTTTGCATTTGTTTACTAAAGAACTGTTACACAGTGTTTGATTTTCCTTTCCTTCCTTATCACACAGCTTTGGGTCCCACCAAATGAATCACAGGTTAATCCCTGCTAAAGGACCTTTCAGCACCTCCACATAGGACTCAGAGAGAAAAACACTCACCCCACAACCCCACAGCTGTTTTCCCCACTAAATCATGACATCTGAAGTTATTTTCAGCTAGAAGGAGCAAAGTGAGCCTCCCAGGCTATCGCCATCCTTCTGGCTACCAGCACATAGCTTGGGGAGGGCTCTCCATTGGGAAAAGTGCTTACAGGTACCTGGGCTCTCATCAGCATCTCTCTTCTGAGTCTCCTGCTTAAACCTTCCCAGAGAGACTTAAGCCCAAAGGAAGTGAAGCATCAGCTGGCTGGCATGGAAGAATTCAAGGGGTTGAGGGTTGATGCCCTTTTAAGAAAAAGTGTACGAACAAGAAAAGGTCCTGGTTTTATCCTACAGGTTGTCAAATAGTAATTCTGTTCTTTCTCTGAGAGACAGAGGTCCTTGTGTGATGTTCCATCAGCCAAAGGGGTAGAGAGCAGCCTTTAAATCTATTCTTGTGGCAGACATGAAGGGAGTGTGTTGGCTCCAGGACCCTCAGTTCAAGGTGACAGCAAACCCTCAGATTTGAGAAATCCACCCCAGGACATACTCATTCTCCTGCTGAATTGTGCTGGGAGTCCTGTCGTCCAAAGAAAGTTGTCCTTCCTGTCATAACCTGGAGGGTGAGGAACAGAGCTGGGTCTTGGAGGAAAAGTTTCAAGTCACAGTACTTAAAAGTGCCCACTGCAAAGACATTTCAGCGGATCAGTCAGCGGAGAAATTTGCCACTGCCGTAAGCAAAGGATCACAATTCAGTTTGCAGGGAAGAGGCAGAAGTCCTCTTAAGAAATTATTCGAAAGACAAAAGGATTTTTAATTCTTCTGACCTACTTGAGCAACATGAGAGAAACACATTTTTCAGAAAATAAATGGGCAAGTTTTGTGTTCTGTCATCCTCCTCCACATTTCATCTGTACGGTCTAATTTGGAAATCCTTGGGGCAGAAACCACAACTGAAACAAGCAGGACCCTGTCCACCAAGATCTGAAATCCAAACTGCCTCTGTCCAATTCCCAGAAAGGTTCTACTGGGCCAAGAAATCATGAAATGATTTGAGGCAGCAAATAAACCATCATGTTGTATTTTGCAAATCCTAGCTGTCCAAAATGTGCCAATCTTAGCTCATGAAAGGAGTTGTTTTTGAGGAAGTTGTGCGGTTGTTTATTGGACAGATCAATGGAGAAGAAAGAAGAGGGATTGTTCAACCCCAGATTATTTTTTTAAAACAAAGGTGGAGGTTGGGGATAGGGTAAAAGGATGCAATGGACAAAAATAATCAAATTTGGAAGAAAGGATGCAAATTAAACGGGCTTGGAAGGAGTTAGTAAAGTGTGAGCAAGACACAGGGACTAAACTAAAGTTAATTACTTTTGACATGATCAGATCATCTGGCTGCATTTCAGGCTGTGTGCGCTCTGGGCTGGCCAGCATGAATGGCGAGGGAAAAGAAAGTAACTCTCCCCTCGAGGTCCCTTTGCCAAGTCTGGGCTGTGCGCTCTGTCCGAGATGCCTCTTTCTTTGCGCAGAGAGAGAGAGGGGGAGAGGAGAGAGAAACACAGTTAACCACCTGTCAGGGCTGAGGACACAATAAGGCAGCCCCCAAAAGAGCTTTTCATGCATGCGTAATATATTTGTTCAGCTATTCACTTAATGAAGCTGATAAATGTGATGCAAAACAATAGTCAAGTTAATCTATTTAGTAAAATGTTTTGAGACTCTCAGGCGATGTTAAGGAGGGTAGTGTGCTCGGGGACATTTTCATTTCAATACGCTCATCTCTCCCCTCTTAGGGGGGTTTCAAGCAACCTATGTGAATATAATTTCTTATAAATGTGTCTTTAATGGGTTTAATTCACCCTTGCCAGCTGTTTTTTTAGCTATTTTGTAAGAGCAAAACAAACGTGCCAGGCTTGGAAAGCTAGTTAAAATTAGTTTCGGTCACTGGGGCCAAGCTATATTTCCTGCAAACCATCTGCTTGATTGGCACAATAGAAGGATTTTCAAGAAAAGGGGGGATCTAGAAGAGCTTTGAACGAACCAACAGTTACTGTTCCTTGTGCTTGAATTCTAAAGGTAAAGACTTAGGTGTCTTAATACAGCCTCGCCCCCGCAGCCTCCATTCAAGCTGCCGGCGTGGTCGATGAGCATCGTTAGGGGGCTGGGACGCAGCAGGGAAGGAGCATCCCTCCCCCTCTCCGGCGGGAAAAAAAAAAAAAAAAAAAAAAAAAAAAAAAAAGAAGAAAAAAAAAAGAGAAAAAAGGAGAGAATTAAAAAAAAAAAAAAAAAAAAAGGAAAAAGGTGTGGGGGGGGGGGGGGGGGAAGTAAGAAAACACCCTTAGAGGCGCGCACCCACGTTTGCACGGCAGCTTTCGGGAGGGAGGAAGGAGCGGCGCCGTGGCCCGGGCAGCCCTGGGGGTGCTGCCGGTCTCTGGAGGGAGCAGCGGGAATTTCGGCTCCCGGCCCGGCAGGGGCAGGGGCTGTCCCGCGTGGGGCCGCGCCGTGGCCGTGATTGAGACGTCCGGGGATGCGGGGGAGCCGCGGGGCTCCGAGCGCGGCTCCGGCCGCCGGGGGGGCGCCGGCCCGGCCCTGCCCAGCCCTTTGGTCTCCGGATTTGAAGTGCTGGCTCTCCCAATTTCATGCGGATTACCGGCCTCGGACCGGGACACACGCGGCTTCAGCCCTTACCTCCCCCCTACCCCACCCGCCGGCAGTTTTGGGTTTGGGCTCTTTTCCTATTTTTTTTTTTCTTGACAAAGAAAGTGAGTGACTTTTAAGAAATAAATTTGAAGATAACGACATTAAAATGAATGGCAGGAAACACAAAACTGCCCGAGCATAGGTCAAACGGCATTAGTCACAGGTTTTATCCTGAGACATTAGAATTCCCTTTCTCTTAAATGATCACTGCCTTTGAAAAGAAACTTCCAAAGGAGATCTCTTAAAATAAGATCCTTTCGTCTGATTTCTTGGTTTCTTATGGTCTATCTTCCCTTTCAATAGATGTCTAGTCCCTTTTGCCGTGGTGCTTAAGGAATTCTTTACGAGTGTGCTCAGACGCATCACAAGGAACCGGGTCCACGCGTGCCCCAGCATGCGTTTGACCCAACCTTCCAGAAAATGTCAGCCCCTCTTTTTTAAAACCAGAGAAATTAGCAGCAGTTGGTCTATAGTGAGACAAAATGCCCCCAATGTATATGTAAAGAAAGGAGTAAATCATCTCAAAAGAAACGTATAATGACTGTAAAAAACGAAGTGTTCTCGGAACAGCCCGGGCGGAGCTCATTTGGGATCGCCGGGATCGGGGGACGGCTGTGAGAGGAGCAGGGGACAGAGATGGCACCGGGAGCTGGCGGGGTGCCAGGCGATTATTTCACTGGGGAAGACGCGTTTGCTTTTTCCATTCGCTGCCGTCCTGCTCGCTGGCCGAGCGACGCCCCGGGAGCAGCGCTGCGCACAAACGGGGCTCGGGAGAATCGCGGGGCGCTGAGCCGGGCAGGGCGCGGCGGCTCCCCCGGCGCCCCCGGAGCCTCGGCGGGGCCAGGGGCAGGTGCCGCCGCTCGCCCGAGCCCCCCGCGCTCTGCCCACGCCTTCCTTCCCCTCTCTCTGTACCTGCTGAGCACCGAGACCAACAAAACTGGGGGAGCGGGGGGGAATCTCCAGCGAGGTTTTATTTCAAAGTGATGCTTTCAGGCGGCGGGCGGACCTTCCAAGTCAGGTCTGCAGGTGCTCGTCTGCTGGGGGCCGGCGAACGGCACCGGGAAAGCTTGTCAGGATCATAAGAGTTTCCAGGGCTGATTCCGTCCTCTCCAATAAATAACTTTTTGATTTGAATCAAGGGAGAGGTTTAACAGACTTTCTTTCTTCCCTAATGTGATATAAATCGCAGATGCACTTTTATTGAATGGTTAAAGCATCGACATGGAGATAATCAACACAAAACGTCCGGACAAAAACCATCGAGAGAAATAAAGCTGGTTAATAAGATTTTTGAGAAAGCTTTGTGTTAAAAAGTAAAAAGGGAAAACAGCTGAAGGTGACAGTTAGTTCATGGTTAATAGGATAAAGGCTGCATGGTTGAGCTGCACACTTCTGCTTGCAAAGGTTCAGACACACCAAAGGGCTGAATAGGGTGCTTTTAAAACATAGGACATTTAACACATCTGTTATAATCTTTAACAGAGAAATCAGGTAAAACCACTCTCAATAGTCGCTTTCATCACTCCCGTCCAAAGGAAACTAACTACACTTGCGCCTATTTCCGTATTAGGCACCACAAACAAAACCTCTCTGCCAGAAAAACTCCTTTTTACTACTTTCCCCTTAGACGATGCCGTTCGTCCCTCGCACCAAAGTTAGGGGACTCCGGGCTCTGTGGCAGAGACACCTTCCGAAATCCCGCACACACAGGCAGATAAAAAGCGGTATCAGGTCAATTTGGCTGTTTCGAGCCATCGTCACCGACACAGCCCAGAGCAGCTCGGACAGCTTCAGCCAAAAGGATCCAAATGCTCCAAAGCTGCCTTCATTTTCACAGCCGGAGGGGAGCGATTCCCGCTGTTTTGAACGTAGATAAGCTACAGAGGAGCAACAGACTGCCAACCCCGAAGGGTTGCTCTGGTCCCCCAAAGGTGTCCAGATCTCTCCTGCGTGCAATACTCAGATTTCGTGGGAGCAGAGTTCTCACACCAAGGCTCACATTTCGGTCTGGGCACACTTCTCGCTTGAGCACAAGTACACGGGACTTTTACGAAGCTCGGATCTTGAAAGGAGAGGTGGACACCGCAAATATGCCTCATTCCGGACCTTTGATGTGCGGATAGAAAACCAACCCCATCTATACGCACTAATTCTGCCTCACACTAATAGCAGGAGCAGAATATGTTCAAACTACGGTGAGATACACTCTCCAAATGTATTTCTCCCTCAACAGAGCTTAGTTCCACGTTTTCTAATTTGTATTTTCAAATCCACAAAACCCGTGCTTTTCTGAGAGTCCGCAGATAAGTTTCTATGAATATTTATTGATTTATTTCCTAAACTCAGCGGGGGAGCGGCAAATAAATTTAGTGCTTTCTTTAAATAATTCCCTTTCTACGAGGCAAGATGTCATTTGAAACTTTTAAATAGGCATTTAATTAGCCTGTGTGTGTTGCCTCTGAACAAAACCCTGCTGGGAGCCTTTGGAGCGCTGTATTCCAAAGAGGCGGTCAATATGCAAAATTGATGACTACACTTTCTTTGTGGCGGGGCCATTGTGCCCCGGTTGCTTATGAAGTCTAATCCAATCATAAATTGCAGCCCCGGACCAATGGAGAAGCCGGGAGCTCGCCCTGAATGAAGCTCAAGTGGAGAACTTTGTTGAACCCCATTGTTGGGGCTGTCACTTTTGAAAGAGCCTCAGCGGGGCTGACCACTATAAAACCCACGGCCCATGAGGAAGGGGCACAGAGAACTCCGCCGGACTCGCTGGCCGGATCTTTACCAACCCAGGTTTGCCAAGCAGAAAACAAAAGCAAACAAACAAACAGGGCGGCGAGCGGCCCCAGCCCGGCTCCGCGGACGGCCCCTGCGATGATGTTCCCCAGCCTCATCGCCCCTCCGGCCGTCTACCCCAGCCTCCTCCGGCCCACCCCCACCCTCACCTTGCCTCAGTCGCTCCAGTCGGCTTTTTCCAGCCATTCCAGCTTCCTGGTGGAAGACTTGATCCGGATCAGCAGGCCCGCCGGCTACCTGCCCAGGACTGCCCCCCCGCCCAGCATGTCCCCCCCGAGCTCGGCGGCCAGGACGGACTCGGGGACGCCGGAGCTGCCCAGCTCCACCACCGCCGGCTCCAGGAGGATCTGTTCGCCGCAGACTTCCAGCAGCGACTCCACTTTCCTGAAGTTCGGAGTCAACGCCATCCTGTCCTCCGCGCCCCGCGCCGGTAAGCGGGGACGGCCCGAGCGCGGCGGGGCTGGGGCGGCGGCCGGGGCGGCGCAGGGACCGCGTTAGGAGAGGGAGGCAGGAGCAGCGCCGAGCTGCCGAGCCCTCTGGCACCGCTCGGCTCTCCAGGGCGAGGGGCAGCGCTGCCGGCGGCCGGCACGGACGGGAGGAGCCGGCCCAGGGCCGAGGGGTGCCCCGGCCGTGTCTCCTGGCTGGCCCTGTCCTCACGGGGGCTGCTGTGCTGGCGACACCGGCGAAAGCGCCTCTTTCCCTCGGCCCTTCCAACTTCGGTCTGATTCCTTTACTTTTTCTAAAAGTACCCAGCGCTGCTCTCTAGACCAGAACCCAGCCTTGCCGTCGGTCGAATCCAGCTTGCGATTAATTTGATTTTATTTATTTACTAGAAACCTCCCCTGCGTTGCTTCAGAGCGTCCCGCCAAAGACTTTCTCCTTTCCGTACTTTGAAGGATCCTTCCAGCCCTTTCTCAGATCTTCCTATTTCCCAGGTGGGTGTTTGAAACGTCCCCGTGTGCGGGCACAGCGCGCTGGTTTCTCCCCGTCCCCGCGTTCCCCCCGGCGGGGTTATGCCGCGGTTCAAAGGTTGGAGGGAGTACAACATTCAAGCATCAGTCGCGCCAATTTGCTGCCCGATTTAGCACAGGCAGTGACTGCCTGACATTCCCTGCCCGCTCCCCCCGCTGATCCGCAAATTAGCCGGGATTGTCACGGTGCCGAGGCGAGGCGGGTCCCGCTCCCTCCCTCCCTCTCTCCAGCCCGGCCCGGGGATGTTTCAGCACCACGAGCTTTGGTCAGCTCCGCGCTCCGCGCCCGCGCAGGGAGGAGGGAGGAGGGAAGAGGGAAGAGGGAGGGAAGAGGGACGGAGCCTCTCGGTGTCCCCCGAAGCTCTCCGCTGTCACCGCCCTGCTCCACCTCCGCCGCGTCCTCGCCCTCTGCTCCATCCCTGCCTACCAACCCCTCGCTCCTCCGCCTTCCCGGCTGCACCGTCCAACAACACGGGGAAGGAGAGAAAGCAGGCACGGACCTGCTTTGCTACAGCACCGAAATATTATGATGCTGAGAGAACAATTAAAAAAAAAAAAAACAACCAAACCACTGAAATCTAATTACACAAACAAGCTATGAATTTAAAAAGAAAACAGGGAAAGGGAGAGAGAAAAAAAAATAACCCAAGCTCTTCTATTCATCCTCTGGATAATGGAATTTGCTTCCTTTCTCCAGCATGTGAATAGCCTAACAAAAACAACTTGAGCTTTATAAATAGCTTTTCATGTCCATTTAATGAAAATGATTTGGGGAAAGAGACGATTGTGCCATCAGTATTCTCCCGAGGAGCCTGGCATGCCGTTGTGTTTAGTTTGAAAGTGTAAATCTCTTTTGTTCCAATAATATATGGCGTTAGCTGCTTGTCCTCAGTCTTTTTCTGTTAGTTCATTACTACACAATTACCATTCACGCTTCATTAGCATCTCTGTCTCTCTTGGGGAGGTTTCCCCCCTCCTTTTTTTTAAGGCGAAACTCTGCCCTTTTTTATCATACTAATGCCATTGGGAACCAGGCAGTGTGCTAATTAGCTGCAACTTTTCATGTCTTCGAATTGAATTCTCCAACTTTGGAGCAGGGGGGAGGGAGAGAGAAGAGATTATTAGAAAAAGATGAATACTGATTGATCAAAACTGCATCTGAAGAGGAGCGGTTTTGTTCGGAATCAGAAAAGTCCTCATTTTCATCTCCAGCATAATAAAGCATCTGAAATGATAAAAGCATCTGAAAAAAAAAAAATCAAATGCTTCTGAGTGGGAGGGAGAGCTTTTTTATTATACCTCTATCTTAGCCGGTACGCCTCGCTTTGCCTTTTCAGGCCGGGGACCTTTGAATCTCCCAACAAAACCGGCCACCATTGACCCATTTTCTACATGTGAGTTGATAGATCTAATCCCGGCCATCACTGCCTGAAAGGGGGACGCTCCTTTAAGCCCCGAGCTCCTTTTCAGGGCCGCGGGTCGGTGAGCGCCCGCCCGGAGCGCGGGCAGGGCTGGCGGGGATTGCTCAGGGTGTCCGTGTGTCCCTCCCGCAGCCGCCTCCGCCGTGGTGCCCATCCCCGGCACCTTCTCGTGGCCGCTGGCCGCCCGCGGCAAGCCCCGCCGGGGGATGCTCCGCCGCGCCGTCTTCTCGGACGTGCAGCGCAAGGCGCTGGAGAAGATGTTCCAGAAGCAGAAGTACATCAGCAAGCCCGACAGAAA
This sequence comes from Calcarius lapponicus, assembly GCA_039654755.1. Taxonomy (NCBI): domain Eukaryota; kingdom Metazoa; phylum Chordata; class Aves; order Passeriformes; family Fringillidae; genus Calcarius; species Calcarius lapponicus. The sequence goes on from CM077468.1 coordinate 6,265,464, forward strand.
GAAGCTGGCGGCCAAGCTGGGCCTCAAGGACTCGCAGGTGAGAGGGGCCCCCGGTGGGGCAGGGCTGGGGGTGCGTGGGGAGCCAAGATGCCCCGCTGGCCCGCGGGGAAGAAGCAGGAGAGAAGGGGATGGGAGCAGGGAGGACGGCCAAAGATGCCTCGATTCCCAGCCGGCTGAATAGAACCGGCCTGATTGCCCCTGGGCTCTCTCCTAGGCTCCTCCGAAGATCAGATTCTGTGGCTCCTGCTATCTTTAGTATGGGCTTTTGAGGATGCAGCCAAAACCACCTTTTCTGGTGCTCATTTCACTGAACTGTTTCACTGAACCGTTTCACTTCTTCGTTGCTTTGCCTCCTAGGTGAAGATCTGGTTCCAGAACAGGAGGATGAAATGGAGGAACTCCAAAGAAAGAGAGCTCCTCTCCTCTGGTGGCTGCAGAGAACAGACCCTACCCACCAAGTTCAACCCTCACCCAGACCTCAGCGATGTGGGCAAGAAGTGCTCAGGAGAGGAGGAGGAGGAGGAGGAGGAGGAAGTTCCCGCTGTGTGCCCGCGCAGCCCCCAGCACCCCCTGACCTTCCACCAGTCCCCAGAACATCTGCACCTGAGGGACAGACTGGACTCCCAGATGTCTCCTTCTCCATCCCATTCCAGCAGCCCCAGCAAACCTTCAGACTTCTCAGACTCAGAGGAAGAGGATGATGAAGGGGAAGAAGAAGAGGAGGAGATAACAGTATCTTAGATCACTTGCCTCCCCCCACCATCACACGAGGACACTGCAAAGATGTAAATAAACCAGAGTGCTATAAATTGAAGAGGTGCTGTCCCACCCCAATGTCCACATGCTTCTTCAGTGCAGGTTCTTTATCACAATAGCTGCAAGACTTCCTTCTCACTGATATTCCTCATTTGTTGCCCTGTATAGAGGTTTTCATGTTCATGATATCTGCCCAACTTTTCATAACTCTCTCTGCTTAGCAATCAATAGTTGCTCAATTAGCTACCTTCTTCCAAAAAACAGACAACAGGCAGCTCCTGGCTGTACAGTAGGGAGGAAAGGGAAATTTCCCTGTAGGAAAGGAAACTTCTCCCCCCAGATAAAAAAATCATCAAAAATACAATATAGACATTGTGACAATTTCTATTAGCTTTCAAGTGAATTTCCAGCTACTATATTACTTCAGCTGCTACTGAAGACTTGTCTGACCTAGCAACACTTTCTTCCCAAATAAATAACCTTGAGGGACCCAGACCAAGCTCTGCCTCCCTCCTCACCCCAAACGGCACCATGCTGCAAATCCATCAAAATCCCTGGAATGACTTTGAAGGTATAATGCAAGCATGCCCTGTGTAATGGAGATCTTATATATTTATGATTTTTGTCTTAATTTATTCATCAATATTGTGTTCAAAGCACTGTCTAAGCCACCTTCTTGCCTATGTTTGTGCTTATTTTCCACTTTGCTTCTCCTATCCATGGTGTGGACAGAGGAAAGTGGATACATCTCTTTGATTTTTAACTGAACTTTGCTGTCTTTGCACAGCTTATATGAACTGTACACTATTTTGTACACTTACTCTGTATGGGTGTTTTATACCAAGGTTATTGTCAATGATTATAACAAAGGCTCAGCAATGCTTCTCTCTTTTTTTTAATTAAATGACAGCTAAACTACAGGTGAATGCAGCTGTGTAATTGTGTAACTTATAAAGAAACACTTTTATTTTGTATTTTACCATGTACAGACTCTAAATATGTATATATATTAAAGTGGATGATTGTCAAATAAAAAAAAAAGTAGATTTCCAAATTTGATCATTTGATAGTTCGTGGTTCTAGATAATAGGTTGTTGTAGTTTGTGTCTGGGAGAGGAATCTACCTTATTAGTGACTCAATAAGAATTTATCCGTTCCTAATTAAGTGACTTTACAAGAATATCTACCTGCCTTTTAGCTCAGGAGCAACTCTTCACACATCACTGGGATACTACAGTTTATAGACTGGGAGCGGGTAATTAATTAATTCATTCTTACAGGATAGAGAAACAGAATGAAAGAGATAAACTTAACTCTTCAGCCTCAAGTCCAGCCAAGGATCATTACTATAACACCAGGCAAATCCTTCACCACCCACCTGCTTTTTGTTTTTACATTTTTGCTATACAGAAATATCAGTGGGTTTTGCCTCACATACAGGGAGCAGAGTTTTTCTGAAACAGAGATTTCATTACAAAATTGCATTTTTTTTTTCTGCCCCATTATCTTAATGCCCACCATTCATAACACACCAAAACAAAAGAAACAAATGCAGCAGACGTCCCCTTGATCCAGATCTCCCTCTGTGAGAGGAGAGCTCTCTCCACTTCACTGCCACAGCCACAGCCACAAGGAAAGGTGTGAAAGGAAGAAGAGACCTACAAAAATCCTCCAGCCCAGCTTCAAGGCTGGCCAAAAATTAAAAGTGCTATTAAAGGGCATTGTCCAAAAGCCTCCTGAACGCTGCCAGGCACAGGGCATGACTGCCCCCTGCTAGAAAAGCTATTCCAGGTCTTTAACCTCTTTCCAAATGGACACATCTGAGCTGGGGCACACTGTCACATTTCTCATTTTCTACCTCTCTGACACTTTGAGGCCAATAGGAATTGTTTACATACAGGTGGAATGGAAAAAGACATGGAAAATACACAGACAGTATTTATCCCACAAAATACAGTGAAACAGCAAAAGGGCTTGTTGGGTTTGGGTTTGTTGTGTTGTTGTTTTATAAAAGCCATGCACAAAAGAAAAGCTAAACAAGGAATTCATTCACTGCTTCCCGTGGGCAGGCAGGTGTTCAGCCTTCCCAGGAGAGCAGGGTCCCATCACACGGAATGGTTACTTGGGAAGACAAGCACCATCACTCCAAACATCCCTCCTCTCCCTCCTTCCTCCCCCTTTATACCCTGAGCCCGATTCCCCACGTCTGGAATGTCCCTTTGGTCACTGGGCTCCCCTGTCCTGGCTGTGTCCCCTCCCACCCTCCCAGGCACTCCCAGCCCCTCAGCAGTGGGACAGAACAGAAAGCAGAGGAGGCCTTGGCTCTGTGCAAGCCCTGCTCAGCAAAAACAAAAACATCTCCGTGTTATCAACATTATTATTAACGTCTGCGTTATTGTGCATTCAGCACAATAATGTTATCAACATTATTATGTCTGTATTATTGTGCATTCAGCACAAATCCAAAGTACAGCTCCCTACCAGGCACTGGAAGAAAACTTACTCTGCCCCAGCCAAAACCAGCACATCCAGCAAGCATAAGGCTATAGTTAAGCAACTTATAAGGACAGAACTTATTCAAAACACAGTTTGTTTTTAAATCCAGCGGCTACTCCAGAGAGCACAGATGCCATCACACATACTGCAACACTCTAGAGATGAGTCCAAAATAAGAACAGGTATTGCTTGTATAACACCTGCCCAATTCATTGCTCAACAGAAACTGCTGATCTTCTTACACCCTCTGCTCTTTGCATTTTCGCTGCACCAGAAATGCTATCAAAAATAACTTTTTAAGACTGCTTCTTACAGCATGAGGGCTATTACATCTTACACTGCTAGACAAATAGCCTTAATAAAGGAAAAATATCATGGAATTGCCATTTAACAGGGAAAAAATCCTTACCCAAAAAGTGACATTTATTAATCCTGTGGGAATCAGAAAAATAGAAACTTCCACAGACACAGAAGAGTTTAATTTGCAGCCTTAGGAGAAGCTTGGATTGATATAAAAATACAATACGCAGATATTAAGTAGAAAAATAATAAACTTATGTTTTTAAGCCGTAAGTAAGAATATACCTTAAGTAGGTAAGAAACTGTTTAAGTAAGATGATGAAAAGTTTATAGTGTAGCAATGAAACAATATGAAATAGGCTAGGAATTTAGAGGTTATAACAAAAGCATATGTGTACATGTGAGACAGAATCCCATTAGGCAAAAGAATCCACAGTGCAGCAAAATTAAGTAAAAGCAGTAGGTTAGAAAAGCAAAATAAACCCTGTAGCAACTATTTAATTTAGAAAGTTATATATTGTCTTATAATAAATAACTTGTGACTACTCTTGAACTATAGCTGACAGCCTGCCCCTCTAAAATCTGCCAGCCCCTGAGACTGACGTTTATCTGAACAATAAATTGTTCTTAGCCTGAAAATAGCCCCATCCCTTCATTAAAAACAGTGACAATATTAAATCCTACACTTTATTTATTCTTTTCTCCTTTCAGAGTCTTTTTTATTTAATAGCAAAAAACCATTGTGTGACTACTAAGCACAAACATTTGAGATTCAGGGATCCCTTAATATGAAATTAAAGGGCTTGTTTTTGTTTACCACCAGCTGTCAGACTGCATCTGTGGCTGCAGAAAAGGGGCCTCCTTCTCCAGCACTTCTCTTGTACACTCTGAATGAAGAATCCAGAGCTCACAGGTGCCATGGGATGGCTCATGGGGCACAGCTGCACCCAGGGAAGTACTGCAGAACCAGCCACCCTTTTTGGAGATCTAATATCAAAGGCATAAACTTGTTCTCTTTCCTCAGATGTGGAGAGATGCTTGTCACATTAGGAGGATCTAGCGGCAGCTGGGTTGTCCTGGTGTGCACTGGGAGTTCAGCTTGGGTGTATTTCTGAGAGCAAAATGTTCCATCATTTGCTGTTAGCATTTAGAAAGTTGGAGGCAACCTCCCTCACTCTCTCTTTCTGTCTCTCTATTTTTAACACAGCCATCTGTGTGCTTTGGGAAAGCAGGGAAGGTGATAGGAAGCCTTTCCTGCCTTCATGGAGAGGGAATGGTTTCCATAATCATACAACTAGCAGCAACCAGAGTTTTGGAAACTCTGGTAATCCCATCTGTAACACACTCCCACAACAACCTCTGCTGTAGGATACCAGAGCTCTTTTTAGTGACCCAGCAGCCCAGAGGTCTTGTGTGTATTTTCTTCCTTCTCAGAGACAGGAGGGACATCTCCCAGACTGGGGAATGGATAAGGCAGAGAGGGGGACTTAACTTTGACGGTTGTGAGCTCCGGGCAGCAAATTCTCAACTATTTTATCCCTTAAGAAATCAGCTGGTTCTACATCTGTGCCTGCCAGAGTGGGAGAGTGGTTTTTGGACAGGGGGAGAAAAGGAAATAAATCACTTTCTAGGGGAGTCTGTTCTGTTGCTGCCTGCAGAGTTGTGACAGACCTGGAGCGTGTCCCTCTGGTCCTACTCCCTGGTCCAATGGCTTCTCCAGCAGTGTCCTGCACAAATGGGGAAGCTGGAAGTGTTTCCACCCAGCCACAGCCAGGCAGACAAGGCTCCTGCACAGCCCTTTACTGGGAGCAGGTTGAGTAAAAAAAAAAAAAAAAATTAAAATACAATAAAATAAATAAGATAAACCTCTTTTGAAGAGCACCTGTCATCCAGGAAGGTTTGAACATTACAATAACCTTAAAGACGTTAAGTAGAGTACATGATGCAAGACCATCGTTTCCAGAGTTTCCAGAAGCGACCAGCAAAGGCTGAGGGTGATGATAACCCCAACCGGTCCTAAAGCTCCATCCTACAGGAAAGTAGCTTGGTTTGAAGGGACCCAAGTTCAGTCCTGGAAAACACTGATGGCATTTAAAACCCTTTGCTGGGAGGTTCAAGGTGGGGTCTGACAAGGAGCTGTGGGCTCTGTTATTGCGAGGAGCAGCAAGGCAGCCTCACTGCTGGCTGTGCTCCCTGCCCAGCCCAGCCATGGGCCAGTGCTGGCAGCAGAAGGGATCAGACTGAAGGGCAGAAATGGATCTGTTCCCTGGATTTGCTTTTCCAGCAGCTGGAAGTGCCCCACTGCTGTGTCTGTGGAGCACATGGCTCAGCAAGGATGGCAGAGGTCATCCCTTCTGCTGGCCCTTAGCAAGGACATCTTCAGGGCTCCTGTGCTTTTGAGCCAAGATTGAATTGATACAAGTAAATAATGTCCTTCAAGCTCCAAAACCCACACCAGCACCACTTTCCCAACCTACATGCCAGGATTTAAGGCCTGGGAAGCCCAGCAGAGTGGGGCCTCACAGGAGTGCCTTTACTTGACGTGCACAAGGGCCAGGTGTGCTGCTTTACCTGATTTTCCCTCCCACGCAACCAGCGAAGGGCTAAAATACTTCATAAAATCACACAGCAGCACAGGTTGGAGGACATCTGGAAAGATCCTCTGGTCCAGCCTTTTGTGGGAAAGGGAATCTAGGGGAGGACTATTACTCTGATCAACCATATTTTGGAAAGCCTCTACCAATGTGGACTCTACCATATCCTTGAGGAGATTGTTACGCAGAATGATTGTTCTTTCTGTAAAAAATATCATTGTGATAGCAAGATAAAACCTCTCCTGGTGCAACTTGTACCCATTGTTCCTTGTCTTCTCCATGTGGCTCCTTGTAAAAGAGAGCATCCATCCCCTTCTTGGCTGCCCTTCAGGTACTGAAGTTCTGCTGTGAGGTCCTCGACAAGTTTTCTTCAGGAGGAGACTCAACTGCTTCAGTCTTTCTTCACAGGACAGGTTCTCATATCCCTCCTAGGCTTAGCCAAGCTTAGCCTTGCTAAATACAACTTTGTACACCTCACCAAGGTTCTTGTACTTCTTGATGGTATTTGGCCCCCTTCCCATGGTCAGTATTTATCTTTTTTTTGGTGTTTAAGCACATCCCAGAGCTCACTGCTAAGCCAGGGTGGTCTCTGGCTCTGCTTTCTCCCTCTCCCTTTGTAGGGGTTGGACTGTTCCTGAATAACTCCCAGCCCTTATAAGCTGTTTGTGCTCCCCGTGGATGCTTCCCACAGACCCTCACAGCTGGGCTCTGAGCATATGGAAGTTTCAGGAGTGGAAGTTTCAGTGCTTCTGAAATCCAGGGGTTTTGTCCTATCAGCTGTCTTCAGTGTTCTTAGCAGGATCTGAAACTTCACAATGTTGTTACCATTATATCCAAGGCCACCACTGATAGTTACGCAGTAAAGTAAATATCATCAGGTAGGTTGTGAGCACTAAATCCAGCCAGCAATGGGCTGTTCTGAGTCAGCATGTCCAGCATCTGCAGCAGGAAGCATTTCTCCGAGCTTTCCAGGATCCTCTTGGATGATTTGGGCACTCCTGCGCAGACACAGATTGTTTAACAGTCAGGACTGATTTGGGACTGGAGGTTGGTGGTCTGGCAGAAAGTGTGAAGCTGAAAATTGTGCAAGAACATTGTCAGAAATCCTGTTGTGGATGAGGTTTAGTGGCTCACACAGATCTGAGCTCATGAGCTTGTTCCTTCCCCACTGGGCTTGGGCTTTGTGTCCTAACTCCTCTTTTGCACTGGGTGGTGCTGGTTCATCACAATCCCGATGAAAAGGCACTCAGGCCCGGCGAGGGAGGCATCAAACGCTATTTGTTAGAGAGAACACTGCAAGATGGGAACAGCAGAGACAATCTTCTGTCCCTTAGATGGTGAGCAGCACCCACACACAGCACCCACGGGTGCGGGCATTCAAGGAAGGGGTTTTCTCAAAGCAAAAGAACCCTAGTAACCCTTTCCTCATGCACCCATGAGGCCTTCTAGCTGCATGGTTGGACAAAGCCAAGGACACACAGATGGCTCAGCCCCGTGCCCAGCAGGAGCTGCCTGTCTCTGTTGGAGTGGCCTGAGCTGGTCCTATGGACAAGGGCTCTGAGCCTCACAGCCCAGCTCTGGAGGCCAGCCTGTCCTCGTGGCACAGGGCTGCACAGCACAGTCCTGGCCATACTCAGGCTCCCTGACATGCAGAGCACCAGATCCTTCATCTACAAAGGGCTTGCAGTCAGGATCTCAGTGGAAGCGCAACCTCTTCCCATCTGCCCATGGATCCCATCTCATCCTTCAGACCTCCTAATCGGCTAGCCCCACACAGGTGAACTTCCTGGAGGAGAAATTACCCATATTTAGCCAGAGCATGGTCTCCACCCCCTGTAACACCTCTCAAGTCTCTGAGCAAATCAGACATACCTGTGACTGAGCAAGCTGCTCTTACAGAAAATGTCCCAGCTCATTGCAGGGGGTTGGACTAGATGACCTCTAAAGGTCCTTTCCAGCCCAAACCATCCTATGATTGAGGAAGGAGGGAGAAACATGGATTTCTGTGTGTGGCTAAACCAACCAAGGTGATGATGGGGAAGGATTTGCCGACAGTCAGCCCCACTGCCAAGGGGCAAAAATTGGAAGGTGTCCTCAGCTGCTGTGCTCTGCTCCAATCCCCAAAAGGCCAGATTAAACACCCACGTTAGAAACCACAGATAAGCCTTGGTCACCACACTGCTCAGTGTCAGAATCCTGGGCATCAGGTAAGTGGTGAAAGAGACCGAAAGTGAGGAATGCAGGATGGGAGCCTGCAGGGGTGTCAGGAAGGATTTCCTCTCTGGTTCTTGAGGGGACTACTCCAGAGTACCAGTGGAAAAGGGCAGAGGAATGAGAAAGGTGTAAATAGATGTCACATGCTGCAGACTGAGTTTATAGAATGACTCCAGAGAATTTCCCATTTCCACTGCAGAAAGGAAGTCAGCACTGATCCTATGGCACTGAGAAATGATGAGATGGGTCCAGGAAGGATGTAAAATGAAACACGATGTTGGAAACAAAAAAAAGTAGGAAAATAAAGGTTAAAGAGAAGATGAGGTAAAGAAAAGAAAAAGTCAAGATAAATGTGGATAAGACAAGACAGTGTGCATGGAGCAGAAAAAAGAATAATGCAGGAAAGGGACAGGGCAGCCAAAAAAGGAAAGGAAGAATTCCTGGGAGATAATAAAAATTTTGGCAGTCCTGTGTGGATTCAAAAATTGTCCAGGATCATGGCTGAAGCATTTTCCAGGACCAAGTCTAGGACATGCACTTCTGTGAATCAAAGGAAGTTTCCAGAACACAGAAAAATGTGCTTGAGCATGTCCAAAGCAATTCTGCCTGGAAAACTGCTGTGGAGGACAGACAATGCCCACACTACAGACCGGCTCTGAGCTACCATCTACACTGCTGTGTCATTAAGAGTATTTTTGGACTGAACAAACAATCATCAGTTTTCAGCAGAGCTTCTCTTTCTATTTTCCTTGAAATTTCCTACATGTGAATCTGTCCTACCAACATTAATCATTCAAACAGGTGATAACTGGACAAGGAACTGTTGAAAAAGAAATACGAAGAAGTAAATCTCCAGGAAAAACGACCCAAACTCCCTAGATTTTATGTGCAGAGGTCTTTGCATTTATCCTTTTTGAATAGAGAACTTTTACTTTTGTTTAGTCAGAGTATTTATTTGTCACGAGGACAATAGTTTCCTACATGTTTTTACTGACATTCCTGTATAACCGTAATGTCTCTATCAAATGGGAGAAAACTGGAATACTGTGTGGAATGTGAAGGTTGTCCAGAGGGGTGGGAGATGCCCCTGGAAACATTCCAGGCTACACTGGATGGACAGGTGAGGGCTGTTGGCACCTCCTCACCAGTACTTAATAAAGCCAACAAAACCAAAGGAGTGAACCCCATGATCTGCAAATGAAAAATTATAAAATGGGGATTAGGAAGGGATAAAAAGTTCTGGGAAGCCACAAATCTGAATAAATAAGCATCAATTTTATTAAATCATGAATAATTTAAGACTGGTACAATCATCAGCTTTATTCTCCATGATATGGGGTGGGGAAGGGGTAGAAACAGGGAGAGTGAGAAAGGGGAGGCATGATCTCAAACAGACCATTCACAAATTCCAATCCTAAATGAGAACTGAAAATTAAATAGGGAGAGGAGCAAATGGAAAACATCATAAACGTACACAAAATACTCAATTCCTAGTTTTCTCTTTAAAAATGGCTAGAAAAAATTCATCAAAATGCAGCACTTTTAATCAAATATTTACATTTCTATGTTACAATGAAAAAATGTACATCTTATAGAACATATTTCATAAACTGTTCCACTGGAAACGACTAGATCAAAACAGCAACCTTCCATTTAATATCAACAAAGATTTTTTTTGCTTTGTTTTTGTATATTATTTTTTTCTTGAAAGAAAATTGCCACATTTAGACAAGATCTCATACACATAATATCGAAGTTAAGCATCAACAATGAAATATCAAGTTTGCTTCTTTCAAAATGTACAAAAAGGCTAACCAACCCCCTCCCTCCCCTTCCCCAAATAAACCACGTCTCATTTATGGCCTGTATCATTCTTGGCAGTTCTGAAGGAAAGAAAATGGTTTATTCTCTCAATTTATAACTCAACACGAATGTTGCATAGAATCTTGCATTTCTTTTTGATATTTTTTTTAAACAAACCAACTTTGTAAGGAGGAGAAAAAAGGAGAAAAAAAAAGAAAAAAGAAGTGTTTTGAAAAAGCCTTAAATGAGAAGAAAGTCAACTAAAGAAGGACTTAATCTATGAAAAGTCTTGATAAAAACTAAGATGTGTGCACAACAGGTAACCCTGCTTCCCGAAGTTTCAGAAAAGACATGGAATATTGTGATGCTCAGAATGACTAGCCTATTCAAAATTGCCTCTCTCACTTAAAGCCACGCTAGTGTCAATAAAAAAAGAAGAGATAATAGAAATTTCTTCCTGAGCTTAAGCACAGGATTAAACATGACAAAAGAAAATACCCCGTTCCCCACAAATAAAACACTACTTTAAACATGTCTTTTAGCACTCAGTTAAAGGTCAACCGAGACATTTTCTAGGATATTAAGTCCATTTAAAGCCCTAGCCCTGCAACTGGATTTTTTTTACAGGCACATGCTCTGTCTGCATGGATTCAGTTGGGGGATTAGGTACCAAAATTCACAGTAGTAGCAGGTAAAGTCAGTGCTGGGAAGCAGAATTGTCAAGACTACTGGAAAAATTAACTTCTCTCAAACTCATCATCAGCATGCTATGGATTTGATTCCATACAGATTTAACCCATTTTTTACAGTACCAAGAACTGGATTAGGAAAATTGGCTGAGTAACCTTTGTTATTTCATTAAGTGAAATAATGAAATCAGAATTCGTAAGGTTAAAACAGTAACAACACCAAGCTCTTCCCCCCATCATTAAAATATTTAAATTTTTCCTTTTACAATATTTTTCTTTAAAAAAAAAGTCATCAGCACTTAAAAGTTGTAACAGGAGCAGATTCAAGACCAGCTTAGTAAGACAAAGTACAGTTATATTACAGAAAGTCATGAGGTATAATAAAACCATCCTCTCAAGCTGAGCCACAGAAGCATGAACTTGTTTGTTATGGTCCTTTAAACCCACAAGCTATTGAAAAAGTGTTTGTAGTAAGATTTCTTTTTGTACATTGAAAAACCAGCATATTCCTGTAATTTATTAGAGTTGAAAAGCTTCTTTGTCCCTTTTGTGTGGATAAAACAGTGATCTGTTAGCTGGGGATTGATATGAACCTGAAACGTTATCTCATTTCCCTCCTTTTTTTGTCACATTTAAACAAATTCTAGTATCTCATACAAACAATATTCACAGCAACTTATGATATTTCAAGAGATGACTTTAGCCCTGTTTCTTTAAATAAAATCCCATAATATACAGCACTAATTTAATCAAACACAATTAGTACAAAATAAGGCATCGCTTTTAAAAGTCAGCACCAGAGGAGAGCTGGAAAGGCTCGTACGAATCCCTCCTGAGGGGTGAGGTGTTGGCTGAGGTACAGCTGATGTGCTGGGGGGGATGGTGTCACCCGGAAAGTGCAGCTCTTTGGGAGGTGTTCTTGCTCCCCAGCACAAGTACAAGCCTGAACACTGATCGTGTGGGTGTGTGCGTTCACAGAGGAGGAGAAACCAAAGCAGGTTCACAGCTCTGCCACAGCTCAAAAGCATGGCACAGCTAAACTCAAAAGACACAGTACTCAGTACCTTATCTTTTTTTTTTTTTTCCAGACCTGAATACGGCTGAACTGCTAGTTTTTCTAAACTTTGCAATTAAAAAGAAAATTCGTGGAAGTATTATCACCAGAGTAGCACTGGAACTACCAGAGCTGAATTTTAATTAACCCCCTTATGGTTGTGCTGATTGGAATGAAACCTCTGAACAAAACCCAAAGTTTTCTAAAAACAGCTGTCACATTTCATGGCGAGAATTAAAACCTGAAAGTCTGACTCATCCCTTTGCAGGGGTGTAGCTCACCTCTGTGTGCAGAGCTCACCATGCCTGGGCACTGCCAAGGGTCCTCTGGAGCTGTAGGACTCCATGGGGCACAGCCCTGCCACTGACTTCTGTGAAGGAGGGAAGCCCTCTCTCCTCAGGGTGGATTAGTGGGGTGTAAACACCACAGAAGTCAGCCCAGCTGGTGGTGTGGATGTAAGTGGGAAGAGAATTGGGCCCTGACTAGCAAAAGGCTACCTGATTTTTCATTTGTAGCAGGATTGATTGCTACACAGTGTTTGAAAAAAACCTGATTTGTTCAGACCGTATACATATTTTTATATATTCCTATTTATATATATAATCTTTATAAACACACAATGAAAGAAAACCAAGGTCTCAGACTGGCAAGGAGAGCAGCGCTTTTTGTTTTAGTTTTTTTTCCTTTACTCTTTTTTTAATATTTATTCAAGCTTCCCTATTTTGCAGCTTTGCCTTCATTGAGTATTATTAGGAGGCATTGTTATAGCACCAGAACTATATGAAGCTGAGTTTAACCCACAAAGCTCATTGGTAAAAGTCCAGCCCTCACGTAAATGTGTTTGGTCAGAAGCAGCATAAGCAAATATTCCCTCTCCCCTCTCTTTCCAGACAGTACGTGGCACTGAGCTGCTTGCTTCACAGCTGTGAAACTGCCCCTCACCCCAGTCCCTTCAACTTGGTAATGATGATTATTTTTAACATCTTCAGGATCTTAGGCATGAGAGCTTACAGCAACTAAAAAGAAGGAAACAAAGGAGCAGTGCAGTTCTCATCATCATCAAAAGAAAAACAATAAAAAGGTCACTTGGGTTGCCTGCACCCAGGTTCAAGATTGCTCCAAGTGTCTTGTTCTTGCAGCTCTTAATACTGAGATCCCAGCCCAGGAACGTGTTCTTTCCATCAGTCTGTGATCAGGGCTCTTGCCAAGTGGAAACAGCTTCTGTCTGAGGGAGATCACAACGTCGACTCCAGAGAGGAATCCAGGATGTCATCGTGATGGCTGTTGCTGTTGGAGTCGCTGTCATAACTCTGGGGACTGGAGTAGTTGGCTGCCTCCTGGAGTCTCATTAGCATGTTCATCTGCAGAGCCAAGGAAGTCCATGATTATTTGTATTTTGAGGTAGGAACAACATTAACTCCACATGACGGCTACAGCGGCGTTGGCTTTGCCAGCGGGCAGGGAAGGAAAGGGAGGAATGAGCAGGGGCAGTAATACTGAGACTCAGAACAGAGCTACTGACTGTAAATCACAGCAGCATCCAAGCTACTGGTAAAACCCAGCTTTTCCAGTAAAGGAGAAAATGAGACAACTGAAGGGATTGGTCTACAGCCACAGACCAATTCCTGTTTCCAATCCCTAGAAACAAGGCAAATGAAAGAGCTCTGCTGCTCAGAAATGGGAGCTTACCAGAGGATCTCCTTCAGCATCACTCACTGGGACTTGTTTGCTGGTGGAGCCTTCCCGGGACACGGAGTAGCCATCGAAGCCCACGTCCTCAGGCCTCAGCTGGAGCAGAGGGGGCCACTCGTGGTGCTGGGGGCTGGCTGCCCAGGGGTAGGTGTCCATGACCCACTTGGCAGGATCCTCCCAGGGCGCTCTCCTCCCATACAACTGAAAGAGCACAAAGCCATGTCAAACATTCCAACCATCTCAGTCACTGCCTACCTAACCAAAATGAACGTGCCATGGCTCTTGTGCTGCAGGAAACACTTGGCAAGCAGGACTGAATGTGAGAGTTTCCTTACCCTAAACACACACAAAGCCCTTTTTGTCATGACACTGATTTGGAAGGAGCTGACCACCTTCTCCAAGACTGCAGTGCCCTTCTCTTGGCACCAGCTGAAGGAAGAAATGCCTGAAAATAACATCACCTAATTAAGTCAACTTAAACAATGTCAGCGCACAAAAGAAGCCATCAGTGCTGATATCTGGATTGCACTGGCAGCTGCCTTACAAACTGCCATCCATGGAATGTGGAGGAGGAACTGTGAGATCTGTCATCAGGCAAGAATGATGGATGTCAAGGCATAAAAGTTTTCAAGTCAGATTTTTTTTGCATTCAACCAAGAAAAAGCACCAGCAGCATTTGTCCATGCTCAGGTTCCTAAGCAGGCAAGCTCTGCTTCAAAAACATTTTTCTGGATGGAACAGACTGCACTACTGAATCCCAACGTATCCTCCCTGTTCTATTCTCTTTGTCTTAGCTAGACAACACATTCATTTGAATGCTTCGTGACTTCCAAAAGCATAAATACAACTACAAGTGGCTTTAAAACATTTATTTCCACTTTATAAATATCACCATCAACTTCCTTCAGCAACTGGTGCTTGTCTCTGACATTTTGTCACTGTCACCTTCCTGTAAAAACAACGGTCTAGCAAAGAAATTGACCAGTTCTCTGATGGATCTAGGACTATCTCACTTTCCTCAATACTATTTCTCCATGGTATGTTTTCTGTGGGTTTAGATTTTGCATGCACAAAGTATTAAAGCACTGTGAACACCAACCCGTGGTGCCCTGTGAGGCAGGAGGGAGCAGAGGCTCCAGCAGATGGTGCTAGGCAGCCTGAAACAGAGCCTCCTCCCCAGCCCAGACCCTTCATCCTTCAACCCTGCTACTTTATCTTCCCAGCTGCAAGATGGGGCCAACCAGATTTCCTATTTTAACCTTGTTCTCAAAATTACAATGGTGCATGTCATTTGTATCATTAAGTGGTGAGGATTTTGTATTTTTCACATCTTTTCTCCTGCAAAATTCTAAGTGGATCTGAGCTCAGGAGAGATTAAATGACTCATCAGCCATAGCAACCAGGTCTCTCCACCCCTCCCACTGGCACATTTTCCAGGGAGCAAGTCATGGGACAAGGATGGAACAGGTTGCTCCATAAAGCATGAAAGAAAAATCACTGGAGTATGAGTGACAGTGGCAGGAAGCCACAGGGACTCTGTGTCCTCTTTTTGCTGGTGCTGCATTCTGTACTGATACACCAAGTAGGAAGAACTTGGGTTTTATACAACCTTCCAATTTTCACATCCCTGTTCTGCAGAACAAAACAAGTCAGCTCACATGGGAGCAATTATTGTAAGGATTCATTTGGTTTGTTTGTGTTTGACCCAAAATAATTCTCTAAATGAGAAACAGAAATATAAAAATAGCTGAGAGCAGATGCACAGAGATCAGAGCGAAATTAGGAGTCCACCTTTCCTTTCTGGAAGGCAATTACAGGAAAGAAGATGTGCTCTCAGAGGAGTCTTTGTGGGCATGGGGAAGAGAAAACAGCCCCAGATGAAACCCACCTTTCTAGAATTAGCTTGTTCATTAGCACCACTCTGGCTACTCTTCAAGTACTAAAGTGCATCTTCCTATCCATCAACCAAACAAAAGAGAAATTATTTAAATAGGGATGAATTAGTGCAATTTGGGGAAATGGGGCTGAAGGGTATAAAGAATCTAAAGCACAGTGAGAAACTGAAGTCCTTACACCTGGAACACAAGCCACTGAAATACCCTAAGGAAAGACGGAGATCCTGGGCAGAACAAAGAAGCAAAAGCATGGTTTTATCAATTACTCTCTCTCCACTTCCATTACTAATTTTTCAATGCTTTCCACACATACTGACCAATGATATGAGAGCTCCAAAACCCAGTACAAGGAGCCCATCATTACTGTGAGTATCAGTTCTACCCATTTCAAGAGCAAGCAAAATTACCTGCTCTCCTTTCTCTTGTTTTAGGTTGGAAAGATTCCTGGCTCCCATTACCTTCCTTTAAAACAAGTTTCATGTGAAATGGTTGTCCTGTTCTCTTTCTAGCAAAGTTCCTGAGTGTGTTTTGTACTCCAGGACCTATTGTTTTCCTTATGGCTAAGAGTCTACCACAATTGTCCCAAAAAGAATGAGGTCTCCAAGTACTGGCAAATTTCAAATGGCAGCTGCCCAAATTGTACCCAAAACTTGGAGAATTCATGTATTTCACAATTTTTTAAGAAGCCATTAGTAAAAGATTAGTTCTAAACTGTATTTTAAAGTAGGTGCTGCTGGGCTCATTCTGTGAACAAAGAGCTGGTTATTAAGAAACCTCTTTTTTTCCCCTAGCTCAATGGCAAGTCCATAGCAATTCTCTGCTGAACCCTCCTCCTGATTCCAACAAGCTTCATAGTCATACAGACACCAAAAACTATTCCAAATTGCCAGATTATGAACCAATAACTAAACACAGACAATCGATGATGATTTCACTTCATCATCTGAAAGAATTATGAAGGAATCTACTCAAAAAATCATCTTAAATACTGAGAAGTAAACAAAATGTCACTGATACTGCTCCTGTCACTCATGTATACATTCTCTCCATGCAAAGCTTTGCTCCTATGCTGAAAGATTTGATTTCCAAAGGAAAATCCTGTGTAACACAGTTAATGATGACAAGCCTATTTCTCTGATGCACAGGATGATTTTAAGGTGTGCTTTTGGAACTCAGTATTGAAAGGTATTTGTACGTTTAACTCCCCCCGCTGCAAACATCAGCAGTTTGGCATCCAATCACTTCTTCCACTCTCTACTTCAAAAGTGCTTGAAGAGACTAATTCTGCCTGAAATTATTGACAACTCTGGTTACATTTTCATAGACATGCAGACAGTCAACATGAAAAGTTGTATCTACAGAAAATGTTGCCACTACTGAGTTTTGTTGCCTTTTGAACAGATGCCATTCTAGACCTATGATTTTCCCTTTGCCTGCTCACCTGTAGCCCTTCCCTTACTGCCTCCAGAAGATATGGAATGATGGAGTAGTTCCACAAGTCAGTGAACCAAACTCTAGAACCATCTACATCTATTGGACAGGAAAGGAAGAGCCGTGGACCTGGAGAGGGAAATTCAGATATTACACTCAAATCACAAGCACAGTAAGCATCAAAAATAGGGTGATGACATCTAAAAGTAGAGTTTTAAAGAAAGCCTTTTTCACGTGACACAGCACAAGGAAGTATACAAAGATACGCCTGATATACAAGGAAATAAAATACATATTTTTACATATGCCTGGGCAGAGTACTTACCAATAGTAACATCAGAGGAGCTGTGAGCCTCCAAGAATTTGTTCAGATGTTGCCAGACCTTGGGAATCCAATCAATAATCTTAACCAGCTCTGCATTCCTCATCCTGCCACTGATCTCTGTTTCAATCAGTTTTCTTCTCAGGAAGCGGCCGAGAAAGCCTTTGACTGGCTCAGTGTGGTTTGCACATAGCACCCATCTATGGCACAACAGCAGAAATGGACTTTATTTCTCTTCCATACTACTGAGTGTAACTATTCCTGACTACATTTCTCTTCTTGTTTCCAGATTATCAGGATAAAAATGGGCTACTCCAGTCATACGTGTTTTTCAGCAAAAGTTACTTTGGAATATTTCACTAGATGAGCCAATTTTTATTGTGCATTGTTTCAGCCCATTTCTCAATAATCTGCTTTGCCTAAATATTGTCTTACTGAAAATCTGGTAGAAAATCATGTATCCTAACAATCCTCTATAAAATAAAAGTTTTATGAACCCAGTTTCTTTAATGACAGCACCATAACCAAGCTGAACATGTCAGGGCAGCAACGAGGAACAAATGGCATTTCTCTCACTTTGCTATTTCAGCTGATAAGAACAACTTCAAATGACTCAGTAGCCATTACTCCTCTGCCAGCCCACAAACATAAATGAGAAACATGAATAAACAGTACCTGAAGTTATGGTGAAGTTGAAGATTAGGTGTGGAGGAAGTGGCTTGGTTCATTGTTCCAATAATATACGGACTGTTGAGAGAAAAAAAATCAAGCAAATCAAATTTGTGAACTTTGAAAAACAAATTTTAAGTAAAACCCGAACATTAAAAAAGGTCATTCAAAACTCTTTTGTCAAAGAAAGTTTTGTAGTTACTTATCACCAAATTCTCTACTGAGATTCTGTGAACATCAAATTCTGGAAGCAAACCAGAAGTCCCAAAACAGGACCTTCCACCACAAATGGGGTTTTACAACTAATGGTCTACATCATGAAGCAAATACAACTAGTTTTAAATTACTTATTTCAGAAAAATAGATAATTCTATGAAGGAAAAAAGCAATGAAGCACTGTCCATAATATGGACAACCTGGTCATCTTCCTCTACATTACTAAATTAATGTAGACTTTGTTTTCGTGTGATTGGATTTTGCAATCTCAGTGCTCTGAGTACAGGATTAACATTTGCAATGTGTTCTGATACTATTTCTTTACCATTTGTGGTACTTGCAGTTTAGGAGTCCATTAAAGATCTCTCCTAGGGAGCTAACGTGGTGCAAATTATCCAAAATGATGACAAGAGGCATATCCACAGCATTATTTTCACTGTTGCACTGGTCTGCCAGGTTGGACAGGTACTGGCGGAGTTCCTGCAGAGCGGATATAAAGAAAAGAAGCAAAAAAATATTTTTTATTTCACATTTTTTAAAAAATCAATTAAGATAAATAAGCTTGGTGACAAAATCTAAAGCAAAAGAGTCTGACAAATCACATTTCTCATTAACAATTTCTCATTTTCTATGAGAAAACACAAGATATGGTTTTCTTTCTCTTTTGTAGGTTATGCTGAAGACTGTGCCAGAAATCCTGTGTGAGATAAGGGCTTAAAAACGGGTTAATATTTTGTAACTTAGTTTGTGGTTTTTATTCATCAATGTCAGACCTAAGAGGTCTGAAATATATTTTTGTTTCTTTTCAGGAACTTGATCAACTCTCCCCATACCAAACCAAACTCTGCATTCCAGCTAGATTTGTTGTATCATCTTGCAACTGTTTTTCCAACAAAATACAGATGACAAAATTAATCTGGAACAAACCATCCCTCATCACAGGCCAAATGTGGACACCTTCAGCAACGCTGGAACGAAGGATGAGCTTTTGGTGCTGCTGCTGAGTGGTTGAAATGCTCTCAGCAGCTTTAAAGCATGTCTGAAATCATACCAGTGGCTTACGACCACAATTTCAACCATCCTTTTCCTCCAGAGGAAAACATGCCTAAGGCCATCAAATACACAGATTTTTATTTTTTTCCTTTTCTTTAATCTAGATGATCACTGGGAGTATATTCATCAAAACCAGCAGCACATAAAAAAGCAAAGACACGCCTTACCTGCCCAGGAATGTGTCTGCACAACAGCCCCTCCAAACCCAGCACAAGATTACAATGCTGATACCTGCAGCTGCAGAACCTCCTGACAGCCTGGAGATGCATTTGAGGGTTTTGGGAAAAGTGCCCACATGCGATCGGGATTGCTTAAGTCCCTGGGAATTTTATGCAGGTGTTTAACTTCCTGGGCAATTCTCAGGCTCCTAAACACTTGAAAATCACGACACCTTTAGGTTTAAATACACACCTGGAAGTCTGCTGTTCCAGACACATAATCAAGTGAACCTGAAAACCTTTGAATATTGTTTCCTTCAGGACAAACATAATGCTTTGAAAGTGAAGCTGAGTTCAAAACGCCGGGCTAGGAAAGGTCTCTCATTGTGGAGCCGTGGCTGTGCGGGAGGGTTTGCGCGCGCTCACCTTGCTGGATTTGTGGTCCACGTTGAAGGTGGCGATGATGCCCTCAGCCAGCTCCCTGCCCTCCCTGAGCACCATGTACTCAGACAGCCTGTTGGCCAGGTAGGTTTTGCCCGTGCCACTGGGGCCAGACAGGATGATCCTCCTGTGCTCCATCAGCAGGGACACGTAGCGCTGCAGGATGGCCTTGGGGATCAGCGACTCGAACACCAGCCCGTCCAGGCTGTTCTCACAGACACCTGCAGCAGGGAAACAGCCTCTCTTAGGGGCCTTTCCAGTTCTTATCCAAAGGGACCTGAGCAAGCTGCTCCTCGCTTCAGAGCTAAACCCCTTCCCCAGCCCAGTATCCCTCATGGTTGAGAGAGGCACACATAAAGCTGAAAACAAGTGCAGGGGCGACCCGTGGCCTTAGCCTGGATCTTCCTTCAGCCTGCTCAAGTCTTCAGCTGCATTCCTGAGACCCTTTGGAAGCTGCCACACCAAAGGATTCCAGGCTACACTTCTCATGCACAACCCATCAATTTTACAGCATTTCACCACGCATTCACCCTGAATATACCTGTTTACTTTTGGATCACTAGACAAAAAAAACCAACCCAGCTATCATCAACTCCCCCTACTTTCCCAAATGCTTGTAATTAAACTCCTCCTCTGTATGCTGATAGTTATCTCCTCTAACAGAAAACTTGTACTGATAAGCATTTATGCCGTGTCAGCAGTCACTTTAGGCAGAATTGGCTTAGGGAAAATACACAGTGCTTCAAAATAAACAGCAGGAAGGGAAGCTGGCAGATCACCCAGAGAAATGTTTCCACCTCAGTGGTTACTTGCAATATTAAATATTTATATAGGCAGCTTTATATCTCAGAGGTATATGTAAGTGATTTTCCATAAATTGATTAAATACATTTCTATTTTATTGAAAACTGTTATCACTTGTGAACCTTCAAGGCACATGTCGAGTCAGTGCAAGTTAAATATAAACTCAAACTGCAGCTTTACAGACACAGTTAGACCTTATGCAATATTTCAGTTAGGATTTATGACTGGACAATGCATTTTATACAAGTAGAATATTCTGGGTTCATGTCAAGCCTCCATAAGTTGATGTATTTCACAGTTTATTCTGTCTTCCTGCCCACTGCTTTGCTATACAAGGTAACCTGGTTTTTACACCAGTATTCAAAAATCTGCTTTCAGTCAAATTTCAAAGTTGATCTGAAGAATGTTTGGCACTGCTCTCAAATACCATCTGTCTGCAGATTTCACGGGTCTAACTTTGAGCAAACTGATACATGTTCAAAATGCAGCAGTTGAGGGTTTTACCCTTGAACTTAGTTTCATAGCATAGTTTTCATAAAAAAGTTTTTCCCTGAGAAATGAAACGAGAAACACCAATACTAAATTTTTATCAGTCTTACAGAGTAAAATTTATGGGAATTCTGAAAACCATACATTTTGAGAAATCCGGCTTTTATGGAGTTTCATAAAATTTGGGCTCCCTCCTTCCTGAGGGACTTAAGGAGGGACCCTTCAGTAAGACCAATCAAGCAAATGAGTCAAGATCTATTTTTTTTTTAATCCTACGTGAAGGAAATAACAACTATAGCTGTGAGAAAGAGCCAATGAAACTTTGAAGCTTGACTCATTTGGGAAGCACTTTGCTGCTCAAACAGCTCCACTGCATCCTTTGTGATGTGAGGTCTCCTCCAGGACAACTGAAGATCTGTGGAGCGTGTGATTTTCCCTAGAGTTATAGGTTGAAAACTTGCTGAAATTACAGACTTAGCATACCCCAAGTGCTGACTTTATCAAATGAAAACGGCAGGAAGTGAACAAATGGTAGGAACAGGAAAAAAGCAGCACAATAAAAAGTCTCTACTGCTCTGAGTTTCTTGACACAGCAAGTTCTGATAAAACTCAATAGTGAGAAGTCCAGCAGGCAGGTCAGGTGAGCTTACCTTTGATGGTAACGGAGATGGTGTTGTTTTCTCCCACCAGGTAGCCACAGGGCAGCAGCTCGGGGGTCTCGGCGCTGCTGGTGCGCCTGATTTCCCCGATGCTGTAGCCCAGAACACTGTCTGAGTTCAGGCCCAGCTGGCTCAAGGGATCCACGTGGATGATGTACTCCTGGGGTGGGAAAGGGACACAGGAGGTCAGGCAGCACTGGGGGCCTGTTCTCTGCTGGGACAGTGCTTAATGCACAAAGTTCAGTACAGCCTGGCACCACCAGCACCCCCAGGAGAACCCGAGCTCACAGATTTGGTACCCACTGACCTTAAACAGGCGCCTCACAACCCCATCCAGGACATCCCACTTGGTCTTCCCACTGACTCCAATGCAGCCTATGAGGAAGGAGCGAGGCCTGGAGTCCTAAAGGCACAGGAGTAACTCTATCAGACAAGTGTGGTTAATGGAATTAAAATGCTGGCTTCCCTGCTCCCTCCCCTTTTACTTCTAAATCATAGTGCATCCTTACTGCTCTATATGGTGAATTCTGAATGGCATATAGAATTCTTTTCACATGACAAACATTTTCTCCAGTGTTGGAGTCACAAATCTAAACAATACTCAGGTGGCTGTGATGTTAAGTTAAAGGTATTTATTAATCAATTAATGAACAATTAAAAAATCTCTGAGAGGATTACAGTTTAGCAAAGAGACAGAAAGTCTCTGAGGAATATTCTAGACAGAAAAGTAGATGTCAAGTTCATTCTTCCATGACTTCACAATCAAAGATGTTACATTTGCTAGGTTTATTCTATTTATTTTCAGAAATTCTGCTGTGGGCACAGAAACCTATATATATAGATAAACTATACATGGCTCTAATGTATACGTGTAATATATAATATAATAGTAATATAGAAAGAGACTTTATATTTATATTTTATATTTTATGTATCACAGAATTTTGCATTTTGTAAGTGATTTTTAAGGCAGATAAAAGAAATCAGAATAAATATATTTTTTCTGTTTTTCTACAGCTACACTCACTGTGAAACATTAATTGAAGAGAAAACTAATTTCTATCATAAGATTTGAAGTGTTACTAAAACTTGCTGTGATTGCAGTCAGTCAGCAGCAGTTTTACTATTTATCCAGGGTTGTAAGAATTAATGCAAAATAGGTATTTAATGGAAAGAGCTGCTGAGTCCATTTTATTTCTGATCATTCAGATTTTTGCCCATCCCTCAGGAAGACATGAAGCTACTTCTTAAACACACTTTTACAGCTGCTCAAAAATACGAGATAGCAAGGCCATTGCTTGTCAAGGACTGTGTAATACATTCAAGCATGTTAAACACATGAGACAGGATGCAACTTTACATTATTGCAATTTATTTGGGTATTTAGGATTCTTTCATGCACTTGTGGATGGAAAACATCTGAAAGATGTCATTCTAAACAGGGTACTTGTGCCAGACCTGTGCCAGAGTGGACAACTTAAACTAGAATGATATGGTATAGATCTCCCAGTTTGGATTTGTCACGTTCTTCCATAGTGCTTATGGTGCTTATGGCATTTTGGTCCCTCTCAGCAGCTCCAAGGAAGCTGGAGGTAGCCAAGTGCCCTCTCTATCACTATCAACACACAAACCATTTTCCTAAGAAAATCCTTGAAAGTCCTTTGCAAACTTGAGTTTGCTCACACATTCTGAAGTCACCCAGAATTTCCAGGCTGGGGATGAAACACAACTCACCTCCTTCCATTTCATCTCGTCCTGGAAGTTGACGACTATTTTGACGTGCCTGCCTCCTTCCTTCCGGGCAGAGCCATCTCCAGTGTCATCCAAGAGCATGTCTGTGGACAGGAAACATCAACAGCCTCACAGCTGGAGCTCAATTACAACGGAGACTATTCTGGTTTATTGTAGTCAAACACAACACGTCTGGGCTTCACATGCCCCCAGGTAAAACACAAGAACCAGGCTGACTGACTTCCCCGCCACATATCCCTCTCAAAAAGGGAAGGTCATTGAAAATTATTAGCCAGTTACTCTGTCTTTTCCTTCCTATGATATATCCCCTGGCAAATGTGCACCATTAAATGGCTTTAAACAGGACTTTTCAGAGCTGAGGTCATAATTGGATACCTCTGACCGAGGGTGTAGCAGACCTACGATATTTAAAAGAGGGCTCTGTGCCAGCTCGTGACATATTTCCACACCGCAGCTGTTAATAATCCTCACACTTTCATTTTTCCATGGCTAACCAACCCAAGCCTTCCAAGTGCAGGATAAAACCTGCCCCAGCACCCTTCTCATTAAGCTCACCAAGACTGGTTGACTCCATGAGGTTCAGGCTGTGTTGAGAGAGACCCACGGAGTGTCTGGGAGAGGAGGAGATGGAAACCTGAGACTGAGCCCTGCTGCAGCTGCTGTGGTTTTCAGACTTCAGCCGATCGTTCTCTGCTTTTAACTTTTCAATCTCACTCTTGAAGAGACAAGTCAGACGTTAGAAGGCACAGTGAAAACATGATTATAGGTCAGCAACATAAGAAACTTAATAATAAATAGTTGTTTAGCAGAAATGCTCTTTCCCTCATGTTTTAATTATTAAAATGTCTGTTCTGTGAAACTATTTAAAGTATACTAAAATACCTCAGGATGGGGGAATTAACTAACACTGAAATGCAACGACCTTAAGGCAGAGATCGTGGAAACATCCTGGCCCCATTAGGAATGGTGTGGCCAGCAGGAGCAGGGAGGTCATTCTTCCCCCGTGCTCAGCACTGGTGAGGGCACACCTTGAGTGCTGTGTCCAGTTCTGGGCCCTCAGTTTGGGAAGGACATTGGGATGCTGGTGCACATCCAGAGGAGGGCAAGGAGGCTGCTGAGAGGCTTGGAACACAAACCCTGTGAGGAGCGTTTGAAGGAGCCGGGGCTGTTTAGCCTGGAGAGGAGGAGGCTTAGGGGTGACCTTATTGCTCTCTACAGCTTCCTGAAGGGAGGCTGTAGCCAGGTGGGGTCGGTCTCTTACACAGGGCAGCACTGACAGAACCAGAGGACACAGTTTCAAGCTACATCAGGGAAGGTATAGGTTGGACATTAGGAAGAAATTTTTCATGAAAAGAATAATAAAGTACTGGAATGCTCTTCCCAGGGAGCTGGTAGAATCACCATCTCTGGATGTGTTGAAAAAAAGACTGGACATGGCACTTGGTGCTTTAGTCTAGTTGAGGTGTTTGGGCATAGGGTGGATTCCATGATCTTAGAGGTCTCTTCCAACCTCATTATTCTGTGATTCTGTGATTTTGACAGCCAACAAAATGCTGTCCCCAAAACGCTGTCCCCCAAAATCCTGTCTTGGGGCTGAAACAGCGGCAGCCGAGGGCAGCGACGTCAGGTGCTCAAGCTGACTTTTAATGAAGGCTTAACACTGGCACAGGCTGCAGGATGCGGGGTGGCTGCTCCTCACCTGCATCCTGTTCATGGCCTCGCGCAGCTGGTCCAGCTGGTGGGCAGAGCTGAGGGCCTCCAGGCGGATGTCTGTCAGCTTCATCTCCTTGTCCCGCAGCTCGTTCCGCAGCTGCAGCACCGTCTCGGCCTCGCTGTCCGTGCACTCCGAAATGCTGCAACAAACACACACTCCTTCCTCTCGCCTTCTGCTGCTTCTCCAAGATTTATTAGCACAAGAGGAGTCATTCTTTTTACTCTGCTTGGAGCAGGTAGCAGTTTTGGCTTATTGAATTAGTGATGCCATAAGTCAGCTATTAAACAGGCCGTGGAAATTTTAGAGTCTGATGAAACAAAGATGTCTGAGGGTTATTTTTTTTAATGAGCACCTGAAACAGAATTCTGTGGGATCACCTACTATTGGATAGTCTTCATTTTTTTTATGGTAGTTGCTATAAATGAAAACTTCTAAAGCCAGAATCTAAATAAATTAAGGGGGTGCAGGCATTTAACAGCAGTTGGTTGGAGATTGATGAGTTCACAGACAGATTTAAAGCTCACCAGGTGTGCACAGCTGGGTTTCCCTGAATTGCTCTGGAGGGCTTTGGAACTCTACACCTATTCAAGCATGATAAATTCCTGCTCGCTTTAAAGAACTTATGCTTAAAAAATTATTGGTGGCATTTTTCTTCCCTCCACCCACAAAAAAAACCCAAAAACTGAGTGAGTAACAACATTTCAGCATATTTGTAACTGTATCTGTATAAAGATCAACCACACAGCTGCACGCTTTAAGGGTGATTTTACCTAACATGTCTCTCCCTAAATCAGTTTCATGAGAGATGTTTTCCCCACTGAAAAGCCAATAAGCCAAGACACACCAGTTTTACTTGTGCTCTATCCTTTCCCCAGTTCACATATTTACTCTTTGTTCATGTTTACCCTTTTGGCTTCCATAGCAAGGTGAGATGTACCCACACAGCATTTTGGCTGATGACAGATGGGATCATCATTTGACAATTTTCTGGCCTGAGAGTTGTAAAGCACAACTTGCTGTAGTCACCAGAAACACACTGAGTTAGGCTCAAGAGACAGAAGAAGCTTTGAAACAAAAACCATGGGGGATTATCTTCTGCTACTGACATTTCATCACTGTTATACAGCTGGAAACTATTGCTATTGTTTTCGCTTCTTCGTGTGAAAACAAGTGGAGGGGAACTACTCAAATGCATTTGTTCTGAAATCAGGCTGGAAGCTCTGCATGACCTCCCAAGGTCAGAAACCTGTAACCTAATTACAGGTTTCACAATACTGCCTGTTACAGCTTTCTGTATTTATTTATCCTGCTCAAGTGACAAAGCTACTGATGAAATTAACATAAAAGTTGCTTCACTAAATTTTCCACGTACATTCTAAAATGTGAATTCAGACTGAAAACAGCGTGGCAAGGGAATTGGTAAACTGTATTTCACAGGTGGCCATGGAAAGGACCAGGCACAGGCGGCTGGGAAGCTACAGAAGGAAAGAGGAGTGGATCCTCTCCATCCACCAGGCACAAGCAGTTAGATGAGGTTATCTGCATCACCAACCCACAGTGTTTGATTTCCTTTCCTTTATGTGAATTTGTCAATAGAATTGGGAACTTATCACGGCAGATGAATACAGTATGTGCTGTGTTTAAACAAGAGAAACAAAATCCCAGATTTGACCCAGTTTGTTTAATTAACAGCAAGAGATCCAATTAATTTGGCACCTCAAGGTCACCCTGGTTATAAATATTCTTGATACTCGGTACATTCTGCTGAGAGAGCAACCCAATGAAATATTTACACTTCAGTACTGACGCAATGATTTTTGGCTTCCTGGACACTAATGGAAAGGTACTGGGTTGGGAGTCAGCTCATCCATCTTTAAATCTCTGAATACACAAATTCAGCATTTCTGTCCTCTGCCTTTCCTCTACCAGTGCAGCAGGATGCCTTTCATACCATTTTCTGTCTAAAAATTACAACAATCACTTACAGGGAATTGGAATGGGAAGCTCTCAGCAGTGGCGTTGAAACAGTGGTGTTGTGGTGTGGTAGCTTTGGTGAGGAAGGCAAGGAAGAATCAGTCATCTCCTCAATGTCTGAATGAGAAGATGCTGACTTGGGAGATTTCTTTTTCCCAAAAGCTTGCTTGAAGGAACTGCGTAACTGGAAAAAAAAAAAAAAAGACCACAGCAGCAGGTCCATCATTAAGAGTGAAACCAGGCAAAAAGAGCCACAAAGTAAAAACTCTCAACATGCAAATACTCCAGATGCTACAGCCATACTCACATACATAGTAACATGGGTGAAAAAATAAAAAAGCTTTTTTTTCTTTAACTATTTTATCAGATTAATAAGGTCAATAGGAGTGGCTATGGATGCTTCCTATTTTTTAAGAGCTATATGACAGCAAACTCTGTTCGTACAACAAGCTTTCCAGCAGCATGGTGACAGCTTGCAGCTGTGCTGGCACAGGGCCCAGCCCAGGTTAAGGGTGCTGGAAGGGTTAGTGGTGTCAATGGGGGGTTAGCTTTGTAGCTCCGAGTTTAAAGTCGGTCCTCCTTACCTCATTGACCTGCCGGAAGAAGTGCAAGCAAAAGGAAGTGGGGGAAGGAAAAAAGACATGTTTTAACAGATAAAGCCACTGATAAGGCAGTTTTGGATTTCTGAGACAAACACAACCAATGATTAACAAAGACAAACAGTTACTTTAAAACCAGAACCCTGTATTTCCTAACACCAGGTGTCTCAAACCACATACAGCCATTGTTTTGCATTACCTGAGGAAGACACCAGATCCAAACTCTTTAACTATTTAAATTACATTTTCTCCTTAGCTCAGGCAGAGTGCTTTGGCTAGGAGCCAAGTTAATAGTGTATTTTTCCTTGCAGGAGCAGGTATTTCACCATGTGAAAAGACTGCAACTTCTCTATCTACCTGCAACTAAAATAACCTTTAGTAATGTGACTGACATTTTCAAAACAAGAATTAATATTCAAGTCATTATAAACTGCTGTGACCCCAAAGTTACAATTCAACAGGTAGTGTTCAAGAAGCATTTGGACAATGTTCTTAGATATATAGTTTCACTTTTAGGGAGCCCTAAAAGTTAAACCCCCACGAAATCAAAGTCTGGACCTGATGATCCTCGCGGCTCCCCTTGCACTCAGGATACTCCATGTACACCTTTTAATGCCACTGCAAAAATTGCATATGTACACAGGCTGCCTTAATATGAGCTGAAAACAGTTTTTTAAGCTAGACAAAGACTCCTACAATGAGAAATGTTGAAACTCTGATGTTTCAGCTCTGAATGGACATCTGCATTGCTTCTACACAGAACACAAAGACCTTGGCTGAAAGCTTCTTCAGCACTGGTGGAATAAAGAATGTGTGAATCAGATTCAACTCACATATTCTTCGTTGTAGTGTTTTAATTTCCAATCTTCATTTCACAGCAATGATGCACTCATTTTTAATTACAACATAAAAATACTGTCCTGTTTCTTCTACTTCATGGAAACTGTATTTATTTAACTTTATAATAAAAAAATGTTCCCTTAACCTTCTTAAAAATAGTTATCTGATGAGTGAGAAATGTGGGCTGATGTAAGACCATATCCACTAGGTTACAGTAACAAAAAATAGAAGTTTAACAAGAATTTTAAAAAGTGTTTATCTTAACCATAGCTTAATGACTACAAAAGCTTTGTGTCACAAACTAAGGGTTGCTAGAAATTTACAAGTTACAGCAATTTACTTTGTCTATAAACTAAGGTACAGTTCAAGAAGGATTTGGACAAGATGTTGTTTCCATTCTACCAATTATTTAAGGGACAGAGTGGAAATGCTTCTTTTGTGAAGCAGCTGGCAATACCAAGAGATACCACAATGAAATCTCTGAGATAAGAGAGAAATAAAAAAAAGAACTTGCTCAGGAAGCTCTTTCTTACAGTTCAGGAGTTTCATCAACATTTCTGAAAAAATACTGAGCAAATAGCTTTTACCAGCTCTAACCACATTTTGCATCTCTACAGATTTATCTGTACACCCAAGAGATCCAGGGAGATTTAAATTCAGTGGGAACAAAGGGGTGGATTGTTTTACTGACTACAATAAAGGATCTAGGGACTTCAGGCCAAACTACAGTCAGACTAGGTCACTAAGACAGTTATGGTCTAATTGAAAATGGAGTTGAAGATAATGTACCTTTCCTCCAGTACAGGGTACCTTGTACATAGTACATGATGAGCAAAGAAGGAAAAATGGGAAAGACAGGTAAGTAATGCAAAAACTTCCAAAAGAGATGTCCATCACGAAAATTTTTAAAAGATCAGTATTTTTTTATATTATTCTTAGCAGTCCAAGTTAATTCTGGACAAAGAGTTCTTAAACTGTTTAATATGTTCACTTATAAGAAAGCCCTACGAGATAAAACCAAAAGAAAACCCACAAGAATGATCTCTTGTGAGTTTGTTTTCCTTTAATGACAGATGTCACATTTTCCTTAAGGGACTGGACACCCTATTAGCCAGAACTGATCTTTGACAGCTATTTCTAATTTAAGACTGGCCTTTTAGCTGTCAAGCTAAAATTCAATCCTACGCAGAGTCAACAGAAGGATATACATCACTTACAACTCAATTAAGCCTTCAGAGGAGAGTTTACCCAGGATTTAAGCAGCGCACAGGCCTTGTGCTAACCTGCTGCATGAGGAGGGAAGGGGCTGGATTTCACCGTGCACGTCCTGATCATTTCACAAAAGCCCTCACACAGTCTCCTCCAACATACTCACCCAGTTCTTCCTCTTCTTCTTCTTGGAGTCGCTGTCGATGTTGCTGCCCACGCTGGAGTGGCTGGTGGCACTGTTGATGCTGGACACGCTGTCTGAGGAGTGCTGCCTCCGGATCCGCAGCTCCGCGGGCTGGGCAGCCCCAGGGCCTGGACAGCAACGCAGGCAGTGTCAAAATTAGCCAGGAAATGTGATGAATGGCATTAATAATGCAATCCTGAAGATACATTTTGGGAAACCAGCACTCTGACAAGCCCTTATCCCAATGGATGGATTGCGTATTTCAAATCCTTGTTTCTTGTGAGGAGATGAAAATCTGAGATGCTTCAAACTTTTCCTTTAGCAGTTTATCACAGTGTAAATTAATGGGTTACTCTGATGGTTACATCAGCTATTACCCAGAGGACTGAGGTCTCACTGGAGTGCCCTGGAGTCTCTGTATGTGGTGCTTGTCTCTTACCTTTGCAGTTGAGCTCAGGTGTGTTGATTACTCCATTGATGGCAGCCTGAGCAGCAGCATTTTGTTTCTTCAGGAGTTCAATTGTCTTCCTTAACTCATTCAGTTCCGAGTCCTTGAGTAAGGGAAAAAAACATACGATAGTACACCAGAGAAGAACACCAAAGAAGCTGCTTTTCCATCTAAGTTTTGATAGTTTATAGTGAATAAATATGTACAAGGAGGTGAAAATGAGGTTTGGGATACCTGGGGAAGCACACCCTCAACAGGGTGCAAAACAGCTTAGGTATTATGAGACCAAAAAAATGCATGTATTCTGTAATGCAGAAATAATACCTATTCAAGCATACTGTCCAAAAACACAATGCTGCCAGTCTTGTAAGTATTCTTCTTGGTGTTTCTTTCAAACATGCCCATTGTATGGATGCATTGGGATGAAATATATTACAGAAATATGCAATGCTGAAGACCTGTGTCCAAAGCAACAATCAATAGGAATAACCTGATCAATTGCCACAAAATCCCAGTGCAGAAAATTAGTGTTTTATACAAATGATTTTTTACATTTTACTCTGTCCCCACAAATGAGGGAGCTAAGTCAAATTGACTTATGTTTGTGACTTTTTCCCCCACACAACTACAGAAGGAGCACAGGCAACAATGCTGGAAACAGAAATGAAGACTTCCAAATGCTTTTGAAGCTTGCCTTTTGCTCTGCTGTCATGGTCAGGCTCTGCAGTCGGATTGTCATGTTCCCCAGGCTCTGCTCAAATGCTGCCACCAGGTGAGCCTGAAATCAAACCACACAGGAGGAGTCAGTCCTCTTCCCCCAAAAAGGAGTATTTCTGCAGGTATTTAATCAGTCCACCCAGTGCATGGCATTGTTTGTTGTGTAAATGGTGCAGAGAAAACAACATTGCTTAGAAAAGGTCAAATGAGTAGAGCACACATTATGGAAATGCTTGCCAACAATAAAACATAAATCAAGTTTTTGTATAGAGAAGAGTCAGGCAGAAATTACCCTCCAACTAAATCAGTATTTTCCTTTGTGGATAATTAAGGCAAAAAGATGTTGGCAGTCACAGGGGTGAAGGTTCTCACTGTGTTTATCCCACCAGGAGAACAGATGCTTTGCCAGATGATGCACCTGCATCTAATTCTAAGACTTCTCCCCTGTCTGAGCGCACC
This sequence comes from Calcarius lapponicus, assembly GCA_039654755.1. Lineage (NCBI taxonomy): Eukaryota > Metazoa > Chordata > Aves > Passeriformes > Fringillidae > Calcarius > Calcarius lapponicus. Next base: position 6,297,095 of record CM077468.1, read on the forward strand.
TCGCTTCCAGCCAAGGTCAGCCTGCTGCATATCCTCCAAAATTCCTGCTGCTTGGCCAATTACCCTCTTTTCTTTTCCCAAGGAAAGAAAAAAATGTGCTTCCTGAGAAAAAGATTTTACATTCTCCTCCCAAGAAGCATGGAGAACACAGCGTCTGTTACATGAAAGACATCAGCTAGGAATTGAAAATGGCTGAGAAGCAAAAGGAAGGAAAAGTAGATTGGGAAGATGGAAAAGAATGTGAGAAACTGTATTTCTACAGCCATGACATGGCACTGTTTTCTAGGTATTCATATGTATACATAACTGATCAGAGGTGTATTTCAGTATGTATTTGTCTTATAAGCCATAATAATCTACACTAACCATTAAGAAATAGCTTTATTTATCTATTAAAAATAATTCTACATGCAAAATGACAAGTAAAATGGTGAAATCTTTCCAAGCAGAAAAAGATTTTTTCTCACCTAAAAAATACAGAATAGCAAAACCTTTCAGAGACTCATTCAGCAGCAGCACACAGTTGACTTATCCTAAATAACTGTTCTCACATTCACAATGAAAACAAACATGAGCAGTACAATAACATGGGGATGTGCAGCTCTCATTCCCATCAGCCCCTATGAAAATAAGCAGAGCTGAGACTGTGAGAAAACGGCAAAAAGTAATTCAAAACCTAACACTACACACATAGGAAAATCTAAATATTTATTTTAAAAACACGGAGTGCACAGCTTCTGTTGGGGAGGACGAACAGGGAACAACAAGGCTGATATTCAGGGATCCTCAGCAATACTTTTCAAAAGCAAAAAATAAATGGGCAAGCAGGAGTGCATGGATTAGTAACAGATACAAACCCTTAATGCTTTGACCTGAGCCTTAAAAACCAGTTGCTCTTTCAAAACTGGATCTTGCAATTATTCCTATCTTGAAATCATTCAGGGAGCTAAGGAAAAAAATATATCTTCATTTTCTAGAGTGGGAACAAAACGTTTTCAAATTCATGCCCTTGATGGCTTGAGAAGCATCAACAACTGCAGTGTCTAAGCAAGGAAATTCAGGAAAAAACCTGTCAACTGAAGAGATTAATTTGAATTGTTGAAGTTTTAATTGCCTTTTTTAAAACGAATAATGTCTAAAGGAAATGTCCAAGTCTCTTAACTAACAGCATTTATTTGTCTCAATCTTTTTGGGAACAGACCTTGTCTTTTATATGGAAAAAGGATGTTCTCTGGAAAGAGGTGGCTGAAGACTGAAATTTAATACTGGGACAGTTATAGCAACACCTCTATTGCCAATTTATGGACAGATCAGGGAGATCGGGGCAGGCTCAAGCCTAAGAAGTTCAAATAGCATGAATAAAACACTGTAAAATTTTAGCAAAGTGAACTAAGCAAAAATGGAATATTATCAAAATAATAAATTACATGCTTTGTTGGTTTTGTTTTTTGGGTTTTTTTTTTGAGAAAAGCCCACAAGAAAAACCCACAAAAACCCCAATGACCCCAGTCTAAACAAAAACACACAGGAGTGTACACTAAAAACTGTTCTCCACAAAGAGAGTGGTAGTAACCACAGAGAAATTCTTGGGCAGATGAAGAGCAGCTGGGCCAGGCAGTGAGCAGCCTGTGCTGAGCACCAGCCCAGTGACCCTGAACTGTGGGAAGGAGAATGCAATAAAGCCAAGGCAGAGCCAAATGAGCTGCTCAGCTGACAAGTTCTTTGTTTGAAGGACACAAGCTGGGTTATTTAACAACATCATTAAAAACCTATGCAAGAAAATCTGGTCCTGCTTTCCCACAAGTAAAAGAATCTTCTGGGGGAAAACCAGTTCCTGTATCCATCCCCTTTGTATTTGAAAGGCAAATATAAGATTTAACTTTTGAAAGATGTTTAAACTGTTTTCTTTTCCTCTTGGGACAATAACTAAGTGGTTTCATTCAGCCAAAGCCCTTCTATTTGACTTCTCTGTAATAACTGTGTTCTTAGTTTCTGGCCCCATTTTCAAGCTGGATGAAGCACTGTGATGCCTAGAGTGGACAGCACAGATTTCCCCTTGAATCTTTCCTGTGATACTGCTCAGGTGAACCTGTCCTTTTCTGTCCCAAGCTTTGCACTCTCCCAGTTCCGAGAGCTGATGGACAGGGAAGTTCCCTTCAAGCAGCACATGTTCTGATGTTTATTCATTCCCATAAACCAGGATGTCAGTATGATCTGATCTGCTATTCATCTCCAGCTTATTTACTCTAGAATTGCTTATTTTCCTTGCAAGCTTCTGTGTTGCAGATTCCTGCTATCTGTGACTGCAGCACAGAACACACAAATAAACTTGCTCAGTCATACAACATTGCCTCAACACCTCCTGGATTCCAAGTATTTTTTTTTTCCCTGAGCGTCTTAAATTACTTATTCCTCAAATTCCTGAAAGGAACAAGCAGCAGTATTGACTACACTGACAAAAAGTCAGGTATCTCAGTTCTTCAGGCTTAACTTTAAATCAGTTTCCAGAGCACCTTATGCCAGTATTATTTATCATGCCACATCTTTATGCAGCAGAAAAACATAATGCATTTCAGTCCAAGTTTCTATTAACTTTTATTCCTACCAATTATAATCTTTATCTGTATCTCATCCCACCCAAATGTTATGCAAGACACTGTTTTTAAAAAAAGACCCTGTCCTCAATGATCTTCTCAGGACCTTAAGATGGCTTACACAGGTACAAAGCCAAATTATTATTATAACTCAGTTTTTAAGGAAAGGTGTAAGATAATTTAGTAGGGCAGAGGACATGTCCCACACATGTATGCAGTTATTTCTTTAAACACATCAGTAATACAAACTGAATGTTATACACGTGAAATCTTTTTGTCACTTAAAGAACCTGGCTGGTAATTGTTGCATTAAATGCATTCCAGGTTAATGTTTGCCCTCAGAGCTGTACTCACGTTAGCAGTCAGCTGAGTTGTCAGAGCTGACACCTTTTCTTGGGATGCATCCAATTCTCTCCGCAGCTTGCGAATCTGAGGGTTTCAAGAGAGCACTTTAGTGCATCATAACAAGGAGAAATAAAACAGCGGGACATACAATGCACAGTGGCATTTCTGCTTGTCAAAGAGGATGTGCTCTTACCTCTGACTGGCACTTCTCTTCAGGCTGTAAAATAAAAGGAATTATGTGAGGATATTACAACATGACCAGCCTGACAAATTTATGCAAATTATCTTTTCGTATTTCAAGAATTCTAATATGAACTCCCTATTTGGGATTCCCTCATCCATATTCAGTCTAATTTAATCTCCTCATTTATTTACTCTCAAGGAAAAAGAAAATAGGCTGCTGGAGGTACTTCCTTCTGCAGGAAGGCACTTGGGCTCCACCTCAGCCTGCTGACCAGGGCACCTCTGATGTCAGTCATGGAAGTGTGAAGAAGTCCTGGCTCTGTCCACAAGGAACTGCACGAGGCTCTGAAGAACCAGGACTGCCACGGATCCTGGGCAATTCCCTTCATCCCACAGAACCTGACTGACCCTGGGCAATTCCCTTCATCCCACACTCAGCTCTCCCTGGGAAGGAGGTCGCATTTTTGCATTCTGAAGTGATGTGAAGAAAAAAAAAAATTCAAAATTCCTCCCACTCGGGTGCTGCCAAGGCACTGTGGCAATGAAAAAGTGAGGACACACAGCCAGCTGTGAGGATGCCAAGTGGATGTACCGAGCATCCACTGTGGTCAGCATGATAGAATTGTGGCTACTATGGCCTGTTTCTAACCACAGTTATCAGCTAAGGACAACTATGGGGTAGGAAGTCACACACTCCAATGTTTCTAAGAAAACGTGCCCACTTCCAGCCACCAGGAAAATTACACCCACCCAAACGCACTATTGGGGCCCCTTGTGCAGCAAGCACAGGAAACTGAAGCTCTGAGTGTTCCCCTGCTATTTTCAAACTCCAGCAAGCCTTATTTTAGGATCAGATAACCAAAATGAATACATACTTGCGGTGAAAATGTTACTGGCACAGTGACTAAATTACCTTTTTTAGAATTATTAATATTTGTACATTGAAAAGTGAACTTCTTTAGTAGTAAATCACTTATATAAGGATGGGATGACTTTATTCAGCAGATTTTGGGATGCTATAAGTAACAAAGTTCCAATCTCCTCATACTTACTAAGGTGCTTTGTAGCAAAACCTACTTAGCATGGCATAAAATAGACTCAAAAAATCAATGGCTGCTTTTAGGCCATTGAAGTCTGTGTTTAATGTGCTAAATATCCACAGGCATCTTCAGGAACATAAATATTCCTTTCCTAGCTAGCATTCTGAACACAGTCAAATGAAAACTGCTTCTTTCCTGCTCCTTGAATGGCGAAACTAGCACAGCAAGACCAGCCAATTCAATAATTTTGATGAATAAAAATACACTTAATTTCATTATACTCACTGTAGAATAAATAGATGATGTACTGGACACCAAAGAGAGAGAAGAACCATGCACTAAAAGAAAGAAAATAAACACAATGAATTTAAGTGCACTAATCACAGGGTGGAATCATCATAAATCATCCACTGTAAACCACCAATCTGCTGTAGAAATACTTTCACAAATTTCATCATCCATCCTAAACTTTAATTACATTATTGCACCAATAATGTACGGTCTGAAGCATGCATTGCCAGCTGATACAATCCATAACCTTGGATTTGGTAAAGCTGTTTCAAAATTCTCATAATACTTGTTTTTTGGGAAAATTAGGTGTGGCCAAGAAAGTTTACAAAAGTTTTGGTGAAGGTCTGTTCAGAGATAAATATTTCTCTGGATAGTTTATATTAAAATTCTTGCAAAAGGGCTTACTCAAGATTAAAAAAAAAAAAAAAACCAAGAAATGCAGAAGGGATTACAAAATTAAATCTAAGTATTTAATCTTCAGTTTTAGGCGAGACTGAGATTTGTTTGGTTTTTTTTAAGCAACAGACCAAGATGGGAATGTCCTAAGAAAACTACAACACCCAGCTCCAGTGTGTAACCAGATGCTCCAGGAGAAGACGTGGAGGACCCAAGAAAAAAACCCCATTGTCTAATTTTGGGGCTGTGAATTCTCCTCTAAATGCAGCTGTATCTTCCTTCTGCTGACTTAAGGGAGCTGCATCAGTGCATCAATGAGCCCAATGTTCCTTTTCCCTGCAGGGTTTCTTGGTGTTTCTTTAAAGCAAGAACATTTTCTTAACAAGGCAAAGTTTGTTCTCTCATAAAAAATTAACAGTGAAAACACAGCTACAAAACTTTCTGGAAAAGGATTAGTTTCAAGCAATTTTTGCATTTAAATTCAATAAAGGACATACATATACATTGATGACTAGTTGATCTTCAGAGGTTCCTTCCAACCCTAACTATTCTGTGATTCTCAAGGTTGTTACCATCCTGATGCCTGTCACTCAGGCATCAGGATTTACATATAAATATTACACCATTGAAAAAAGTACCTGAAGCTATTCTTTCTGCTACTGAAACATGCAAAATTACTTTTCCCTTATTTTTATTTTTAGAAACAAATAGTACTGAACTGAAACTTTCATTCAAAATTCATGTAACTGAACACAAATCATATGAAATAGCATAAAATGATTTTTTCTTTCCTCTAAGTCCTTCAGAAAAAAAAAAAGTTTAGAAAAGTTGCCATTTTGCTTTAATTACCTAGAGCAATTCTACATTTGTAATAAATGGGTTCTGCTTTCCCACTGACATTATATCCTAAGGCAATACTGGAAAGAGAAGTAAACAAGGTCTAAGTTGGCTTCTGAAGGAATTTAAGATAATTTAGAAAACCCACAAGAAAGTAAAAAAAAAAAAACCCTCACATCCATTTGCTTTCCCTGGGTAATCATATTTTCAATTAAAATGATCTTTCTAGTTACACATTAAGGACTATCCTGCGCTCAGAACATAAAATAAGTGGTGTGAGTCAGAGCCAAACTCTGTCTAATGGTGTGCCCCAGCTCTGGCTGCAACCACAGCCCATGTTTACTGAAAAGAATGAAAAGAGAAGACAGATACACAGCGATTATTCCCCAGGTACATCTTTGCACCTTCTGGGAATCAGCAGAGATGGAAATTCCAGGGGTGGAAACTGCAGTCAGACCATTATTTTGGCTGCTGTGACCTGTCTACCATTAACTCCCTTAACTGCTACTGAATCCATTGACACATTTTGTCTGTAATGAAAAATTCTCTTGTGTTCAGAAATGTAATTCTTTGCAGTTGTTTTATACCTGCTACTGAATTAGTAAGTTCCTGGAGTGCCTCCATGCCATTGTGCTAACGGAAGGAATGGATGACCAATCTCCTCATAACAAACAAAAATTCAATACACGTTGCTTCAACCATCACTTTCCACGCTGAAGACTTCTATTTTAACTTTATATAACAGATGTTCTGTGCTTAAGATCTCCTTCTCACTTTTCTTTACTTGCATTTTCCCCTTAAGATTTTCAAGATGGAAAGTCCAAAGTGAGGCAATATTGCACAAGGCCACAAGTGGACTCACAGAGGGAATATAATATTATTTTCTGGTCTGCCTCCCTATGTTCTTCCTTGTTGAATTTTTTTCCTAATAGAGATATAACCAAAAAAGAGCCCTACCAACTTGGCCAGAGAGGAAACAGAAACTTTATCATGGACTTGGTCAGACACAACACAGAGTTAGCATCAGATGGAATTTTTAACATCACACTGGGACTGTAATACAGGAGAGAAGACGCAAAATAAGAAAAAAAGGGAAAGAACATATAACTCTGGGAATCCTACTCCTGCCTTGTGAAACACCACCATCACATAGAATCATAGATTTATTTAGGTTGGGAAAGACCTCTAGGATTAAGCCAGCACTGCCAAGGCCATCAGTAAATCATGTCCCTAAGTATCACACATACCCAGCTCCTCAATTCCCCCAGGAATGGTGACTCATGTGCACCTTTTGAACGTGTACATAATTTCAGATTTCTCATTTCAAGGACAACTAAGGAGTTAATATACTTGTGCAATTTCTTTTTAAAGGATCTGCTGATGGCTACTTGAAGGCTATTTAATTAGAGCCTGAAGGCAGTTATGCTCTCGATGCAATTCCTGTTTCTTGCAGCCAGCATGCATCTGCATGCAGCCTACAAACCCAAATTGGTCTGGAGCTGTTATTTTAAAGCATTGTAAATGCACAGGCAAGCATGTATCATTTTTAATGCTAGAAAAGAAAGGCTCTAGCCGTGACCATCTTCCCAGAGAGCAGAAAGAAAAACTGGTATTGCAGTCAGTAGCACAAAAAGGAATAACAATTTATATTCCAACGATAAAGAGTTTAACTTTTTTTTCTCTTGGAGGCTGAAGTATCAGGGTGGAGCCAGTGGCAGCCCAGCTCCTGGGGAAGACTGTTGGCTGGAAGAGTGGGGAAACTGGAGAGCCAGGAGACCTCTCCGTTTTTATGCTGCGTTTTTCCCCCAGGAAGTTCTGGAGAGTTTGGAGGCTGTTCCTGCTGGCTCCTCCACAGCCCTGAGCCCTGTCTGTCACAAGAGTTACTGCAAGGCTGACCAACCTCCCCACCTACAGCCTGTGCTGTGAGAGAGCATGACTGTACTTCATACCCAGAGACAAGAGAAGAAAAGGCTTTAAAGAATAAATCCTGGCCCTGCTTTGAGGTTAATGAGAAACAAATGCCTTGTTCCTCATGCCTTGTTTCATATGTGCTAGGAAATAATTAAGAAGTAGGTTGGTAAGGTTCATTTAAGACCTGGATTTGCTTCATTGACACTGGATGATTGTATAAAATCAATTTGTTCATTAAGCACAAATTTAAATTTCTATAATACTTTCAAATCTATTCTCTCGAGGTGAAGGCAAACCTCTGCTATATTCAGAAACACTTAACCACCACTTAGACCCCGAGAAATAAGCAGGAGCTAGTAAGCAGGTCAGCTTAGTAGTAAGCCTTCTCTACAGCCAGGGAAATGATGGAAGGCCTTTCTCCTGAAGACAAAAATACAGAGACTACACCTAAACATTCAATCCATATGGTAAAATATTATTATCCTTTTAGAAGTGAAAAATTGAGAAAAATCTGAAAGGGATCTTCAGCATGTCCCCTGTAGGGTCAAATTCCTTCCTCAGATACAAAAGTGGTATTTTCCAATCACTTTCAAGTCCATAAGTTGGTGGATATTTCTTGGACTTCATTTTTATTATTTTTTTCAAATGAATAAAAAGCACTTCATAGAACATTTCACCTAAGTCTTTTCAGATTTTCCTTTTCTTCTTTTTTTTTTGATTGGTTTGTCCTCAAACATGCAATACTTATTAAATGTTTATCCAAACCAGGCTCTCTGCTGGACAAGAATTGCTGAACTACAAGAGAGAGTTTAACCTCCAATGTGCCAAAAAGAACTTGCTGCAATTTTGAGCACAGTTAAAAGACTAAGACTACAATTTTTTGGAGGATGTCCTCAATAAAACCCAAGTAAATTTTGCTGCAGTAGCTCTTCTGGTAAATCACTGAAGTGTGACACAGATACAGTGACTCAAATTCTTTCCCAGATTATACTGATTGAGCATCTGGCAGTCTTTGACTGTTTATGATCATTCAGCTTTCTGAGAGCAAACAAAGGTTAATTACTGCAATGACCCAGCTTTTAGCCCTGCAGCATTATTATAATAATCTTCAACCCTGAATAAAAATCCTTAGCCACAGACCTCTAAATATAATAAAATGTACTGAAGTTAGACTGACTAAATTCAATAGCCAATTAATTAATTTTTTTTTCCAGAGACATATCCAGTACATATTATTCTCTACCTTCTCCAATGGCAAAAAACCATGATGGGATAACCAGAATCTCCTGGAAGGCACTTTGCAGCTCTCAAAGGTTTCTGCAAGCACTGAAGTGTGGCTCCCATGCAGGCCTGGTTCTTGGGGAGCAACAACCATGGGGGCTGGTATTAACAGTGCTGAGTAAGTGCAGGTCTCCAGAAGCAGAGGAAAGAGCCATCAAAGGCTTGTGTGGCCTCTGAAGTGCAATAAAGATCCTCCCAACTCTTGCCAGAAAGGACATTTAAGACTCAGAGAGTTAACGTTGAAAATGTTTCCTATGCACCACTCCATGCTTGACTTTTCAAAGTGCAATGCTTGAGGATTTTAATGTGTGCTCACAGCTGCTCCTCCTACAGCTACAAGGATACCTGATCAGGAGCAACCAAACTAAATCTTCATTTCTAGGTAAATGTTTTTTCTTACTATATTTACATGGGTTCTTTTTATCAGGTGTGGTTACATATTTGAAAAGCTGATGAAGCACTAAATAGACAAGCCTAGATGTTTCAAAGAACTACTCAATTCCCTTTGGAATACCTGTTGTATCAAACCAGGACATTCAGCAGAAATGAAAAAGCAAAGACTATTTGAGTACAGTTTAAATACTGGAAAAATTACTGGGATAGAAACAGTCCAACTGATATCACTTATCTATACTATAAGCAGAAATGTGGAAGGGCAAGTTCAGAATACCCCTATTGAAGAAACACTGATGTGCTGACTCTAAGCTTGAAATAGTCGTTCTGAGGGCACAAAAAATGAAACACGGGATATGTGTAAGCCATTTCTTGAACAGTCAGGGTCTAGGTACAACACTTATTTCCTTTCTGACCAACACAATCACTGCGTAAAATCATTCTCTCTGTCATCATTCACATCTGTCTCTGTGACCAGTGACAGGAAATGTCCTGAAGTTGTGTCAGGGAGGTTCAGGTTGAATATCAGGAAAAGGCTCTTCACCCAAAGGGTGACTGGGCACTGAACAGGCTCCCCAGGAAAGCAGTCACAGCAGCAAGGCTGGCAGAGTTTAAGGAGTGTTTGGATAACGCTCTTGGGCATCTCTTGGGGGGATTGTTGGGGTGCCATGGGAAGGGCCAGGAGTTGCATTTGATAATCCCAGTGGCTCTCTTCCAATACTCTGATTCTACAATCAGAACAGGACTACAGTTTTAGCTAACACTGAGACATCCACACTGAGAAAGCTGTTTGAACACAGAAGAGCCCAGTTCCCGTGCAAAGGCCACCCTCTATGTTGGCAGTTCTGGACACTGAGAATTTTAGACTTTCTGTGCTGACAGACTCTGACTCCCAGGAGAACACTGCATTTGACCTGAGGCCATGGAAAAGGCTTCCAAAATTGATTGATAGCACTGGGATTACAGGTGTGTAGTTGATTAGAAGTGTGTAACATTATAGGGTCAGAAAATGTAGAGTTTGGGGTTTTAGAATATAGTAATATATATATAAAAAATAAGATGGAAGTTTTAGGGCAGAGGCTGATGCTTCTTCTTTACCTTCTTATTCCTTCCTCTTCCTGGGTTTGGGTGGTATTTTGTAATTGGACAGAAAAGTCTGCATTGAGGACTTCGAGTTATTAGTTATTGGGTTAAAAGTGAAAGTAATTTAGGTGCCATTTATTAATTGGGTAGTTTAGCCTTAAAAGGCCTTGTATAGAAAGACAGCCATTTTGTAGCTTGTTAGTAGAACACTGTAGAACTCACAACTTTCGGGTTTCTGCGGTTGAGATGACCCCCAAGGTATTAGAAAGTCTTTTTTTTTTTCCTTAGCCTTGCAATTGAAGAAGTCGAGATTCGTTGGTTTTGTTTTTCAAGGCTGTTTATTTTCTCTTATCGATTCCATTCCTTCTCTGACCTGCTGAGATCTGTCCAACAGGTCGGGTTGTGGCACAGTGCCTGCCTTTGGGGTGGTGTTAGCTTTTTATACTAGAAACTATGTGTATTTTATTTACAATAATTTTCCAATACCTATCACCCACATTAGACAGTCTGTCTCTACTCTAAACCAATCCAGAAGTGTCACCATCCCAGTAGAAGATGGAGGACAAGAAGAAGGAGAAGAAGAACAGAACACGCCCAGATTCCTCCACCTTGCTTTTTGAACTCTGATTCTAAAACCCCAAAATTCTACTTTTTCACCCTGTGACAAATTAACTATCAAACTCTATTCAAACTCTTGGGCTTGTAAATCCTCACACAAAGTTGGCAATTTTCTCCACGGGCTAAAATGGAAGGCACGGGTGTTTCTGACTCCGTGCCAAGGTTTTTGAGCTCTTTGCCAGGGTCCCGAATCACCCAGGGCAGTCAGAGGAATGCCTTGGGTCTTGACAACGACTTGTACCACAGACAAGAAGCAATAAACACCCAAGTGCGAACACGAAACACTGTCTGCAGCGCCTCAACCGCGACCTGGGCAGAGGCAGAAGAAGAAGCCGAACCCCGGCCCCTCTGAGCGCGCCCAGCCCCACGGGCCCGTACTGACCCTCCTCGAAGCCGTCGCGGAAGGAGCCGGAGCGGCTCATGGTGCGGCTCTTGTCGTCCAGGGACACGGAGCTGTTGCGGAGGCGCGTGTCGCCGTAGGGCTCGTAGGGGCCGTCGGCGTTGGACAGGCTGTGCGTGCGCAGCATGCTGGGGTTGGACAGGCTCATCTGCGCCGCGCTGGTGGGGCTCGCTGCAAAGCCAGCAACAAACACACACACACTGTCACCGTCACGGTTTCTGAAGAACCCCTTTGCCAGGATTTCTTCTCCTGGGAAGATGAGAAGCCTCAGCTTCTCCATGTTTTTCCTGCTCTGGAATGTGGGCTGGAGATTGTTTAGCGAAACATGTGAATTGTTTTTAATTAATGGCCAATCACCATCAGCTGTGTCGGACTCTGAGTCAGTCACAAGCTTTTATGTTATTCATTCTTGTTAAACCTTCTGATGTCTCCTTTCTCAATCTTTAGTATAGTTTTAGTATAGCATAATATAATATAATATAATATAATATAATATAATATAATATAATATAATATAATCATAAATCAGCCTTCTGAAAACATGGGAGTCAAATTCTCATCTCTTCCCTCATCCTGGGGACCCTCACAAACACCCCACACACCCTTAGTGCCACCAACACGGCCATTCCTGCTCTCCTTCTGTCATCCTCCACCAGCAAAGGCTCTTCCTCCCCACCCTCCACTTTAAGACACAAATTTTTGGTATCATCTTCTCCAGGCGTCATTGGTTTTCAAGTAAGGGGTATGCAAACTAGGCTAGTGGATGTGAAAACTCAAGTCAAATAAGGTAATTTTAAAAACTGTCTGTGTGTCCATAATGTCCATGTGTCCATAATGTCCATGTGTCCGTAATTCCACAAACAAGCTGAGTCACCTCACTAACATCTCCCAGGCATGGGAGAATGAAAGAAAATTAACTTGTCATTAACTAATTCATTAACTAGTTACTGAATAAATTAATTCGTTAATTAATTAATTAATTATTTAATTTGGAACTGTTCTTCCACAAAAATTGTAGTATTTTGTCTATATGGAGCAGGACTTGCCTTCTTCAAACCTTCAAGTTCTAAGAAAAAGACATTTTTGTATGTATTTTAGTCACAAATAAAAAGAGCTTTAGTTTCCTAATAGCTGTACAGTTGAGAACTTTCAGCTATGACGTCCTGAGAACTGTAAAATACTATTTTGCCTTAGAAGCCAATATTCTTCCAGCCAGTGTTTAGAGTACAAAAGTACTGCAATCTCACATTTCTCGAAAGAACTTTTGTGCTAAAATTATGCCTGCTATTTACTCAGAATTAGTTCATTTGTGGGGAAAAAGAGAGAACAAAAATCATTGTTCAGCTGGCTCCTCTTGGTGTGCTGTCATTGCCTGTTTCTATATAGACCATCAACTGATAAAGACTATTGTAGAAAACAGGATAATTCAGTTCCCAGGTGCTTGACTTCCATATCATCATTTGCTCTTAAATTAAATCCAATGACCTTTCTTAACTCCAATATCTCTAAGTTCTCATATTAAGAACATAGGAAAATATACTTTCTTTTTTTTTTTTTTTTTGATGTTCATTGCAGTTTGTGGCCAAAGAGCTTTTGAAGCTAATATAAATAATCTCCAACACTGTACATAAAGAGTTAAGTTTCTGGGCTTATCACAACACTTTTTGGTTATTTTTTTTTTAATTTCATGAACTTTCCTGACAGTTTGCTAGCTGTTGGAAATGTAGCCACACTGTGTGTATATTCAGCTGAAATTTTGCTAAGTGTCAGTTTATTTAAAGCCACTTATTGAATGTGTTTCTTTTCAGAACACTCAAGGAAAGGCTCTAGAATGTCATTACTGCAACTCAAAACTACACTAGAAATAAGTGACTGTGCAATCTACTCCAAATTCCCACTAGAAGTTCACAAGTGCAAGCTTAACTATTTTGCACATAATTATTATCTATAAATTAGTTATTATAAACAATAATATTAATTATTATTAAGGGGCTTTTGAAAGTCATAAACAAACAGGCATTTTCTTTCCAAATGTTACTTCAAGATGAAATTTACAAACCTGAAGAAACTGCAAAGCAACGAAGTCATATTTAACCAGCCCAAGAGAGATGAGCACCACTAGCACTTTAAATCAGGCTATTTCAACTGCTGATACAGTCAACTAAAACCTGCAATGGTTCATGGATCCTGCCAATCAGCATTTATTGTTTCCTTAATTTAAAATGTGTTTACCAAAGAAATTAGGTGAAGGAATGCCAGTTTTTCTGAAACTCCCCTGACTTTTACATATTGCTTGATTGAGCTTTCTGCAATTTTCCAACGAGCCATTTGAAAAAGACAAAGATAAAATACCAAACTGATGAGATTGGCACTCACAGTAAGTAAAATGCTTGGATTTTAGAGAATTATAGATGTTGCAACATCTGCAGGCAACATCATATGTCCTCTAAGCACCCCAATGGGTGATATCAAGCTCTACTGAACATTTTATAAAGCTCACAATTTATATTAAGGAATCTGATTAGTCCCAGAGAATCAGTTTTTCAAAGTTACTGCAAGAATGGCACCTTTGGGCATACAAGATAATAATGCTGATTAGTCACATTCATTTCAAAGAGAGTGCTTCCTCAGGTTCAGTGTGGGCCTTGGAGTTGCTGAAAGAAAATTATCTTGTGCAACATGCTGTTTTCAGGACACACAATGCATTGCTGTGATTATTCAAACAGATAATTATTCACCAAGCTGCGAGAAGTTAAATCTGGTTCCAGAGGGTGATGTTATGCTGGATCCAGATGAAAATGGAGAATTGGCAGCAGTATCCTGCAGTCCTCCTGCTGAATGGGACCGGAGCCATTCCTTTGCATCCTCTTGACTACGGAGCTGGGATGATGGGGTATACCTGCAAAAACAAACAGATTTTTCACCATGGACTTTGATATTTGTCTGACTTTTTTGTTTAAAAAAAACAACAACAAAACAACCAACCAAAAAAAAAACCAACTATGAAATGTCACAAGGCTTGGGGTGGGAAAGAGAGAGAAAGGAAAAAGGAAGAATCTTCATATGAAATTAAAGGATTAAGTAATCTAAACCAAATAGAATTCTGAATTAAGGAGCTGCTCCAAGCTCTTCCAACATGTTCCTAATTCATTTTGTCTCTGTTTGGGGGGGGAAAAGACCAGACCACAAACTTCTTTCCTATGGCTTCAGGTATAAACAAACCAGAGTGAACCAAAAGTTACAGGCAGAAGTTGTTCTGCGTAGCACTGCAGGATAAAATGTAGTGTGTGCTACATCATATGATTTAGAAATAAAACTGTAACTTGAAAAACCTTTTCTTAAGTTATGCCAAAATTCCAACACTATTTAAGTACTTTGGTACATCAATACCCTTAGCTGACTTTTTGTGATATTATGACCAAATTCAAGTCAACAAAGCCATTATCAAGACTTTTTTTAACAAGCTGGGACTCAATATTTCAATATTCCAGAGACATCCATGTGGAGGTGTATTCCATTTAGTTCAAAACCAACAGCATTGAAACATCATAAAGGAGACTATGTTTAGCCTTTTCTGAAGGCAAAGAAAATAGCAGAAACGTGGTCTATGCCAACATCAGTGGCAAAAACCACCCTGGCTTCAGCTTAAGTTTGATTTATTGTGTCTATGTGTGAAAAATAGGTATGTTAGCACAGGTGTTATGTGAGCTACGTGATAGGGCACAGGTACCAACAGCCAGAGCTTCATGGAAACACTCCTCTGCTGATGGAATTCAGTGTCTGTCTTGGGCTATGCCATCGCCTTTGGACAAATATTTATGAGTTACTAGCTCTCCTTCCGAAAGCTTAGAGCCTATTACTTGCTGATATTATCTATTTAATTAATTTGATTCCCTTCAAATAAATGCCCTACAGTAAGATATCACTTATTAAGACTATTTTAAATCAATGGGAACACTGCAATAATTTAAAAAGTCAATCTGCTTTCCAAAAATACATTCATTCTTCTGCTTATGCCTCAACACTTCAGCAGCAATCCCTGACAATCTGCATCTCTTAAACTTTGCATATGAATCAGTTTATTTAGAAAAGGGCTTTAAACAGTCATGTTACCTTAACACACTACAGATTTATTTTTATTGTCAGCATTAATACCTACCTCTTCAGCACTCAAATGTTTTGGTCTTAGAAGCGAGCATTTATTAGACACATAGTTGAGGACCATAGAAACATTAAAACAAATTGCCATTTTAAGAAAGGCTTTTAGTACTCAGCTTCATGGGACAAGGCTGCTCTGAAGAACAAGATGCACAGCGCAGAAAAAATCACAGCTGCAGTTTCAAGTCAGTGATCCCAGACACTGCATTAAGCAATTCAGAAGCTGAATTTCCTAAATTGTCAGAGATACCTACTGTAAATTCTTTAACACATGAAGCATTTAATTAACATAGCTAATAGTAATTCTGGGTAGAATTGCTTGTACAATGGGGGAAAAAATTATGTTATAAAAATCACTACCTCACAGATGTACAAAATATATGAGAAGACAACAGCTGAAAGTTTATTTGATGATTTTTTTGTTATTTTCTATGAGAGTAGAGGATAAGGTATAGATTAAATAGATTATAGATTATAAAATATAGATTAAGGTATTATGATGCATTTTTTAAAAAAATTAATCTGTCCAATTCCATCCTGAAAGGTTTGGAGTGATCTTGTAAATCTTTTCTATTTATATCACAACACCAAGGTTCCCAAGGTTAAAAAACTATTTCAGGTCATTCCATGTAACAGGCACAGAAACAACAATATTATCATTTTTAAATTAAGCCCAGGGATGGTTCGAGATGCTTTTCAGCAATTAAGCCAGCAAAAGCCACAGTTCTTGCTCAAGCAGTGAGGCCACTGGATGAAAAAAGCTCGGTTGTCAATGGCCTTCTTTGAAGATTGAAAGAAAGCAAAAAAGAAAGGAAGAAAAAAGGAAGAAAAAAGGAAGAAAAAGGGGAAGAAAAAAGGAGGAAAAAAGGAAGGAAAAAGGAAGGAAAAAAGGAAGGAAAAAAGGAAGGAAAAAAGGAAGGAAAAAAGGAAGGAAAAAAGGAAGGAACAAAGGAAGGAAAAAAGGAAGGAAAAAATGAAGGAAAAAAGGAAGGAACAAAGGAAGGAAAAAAGGAAGGAACAAAGGAAGGAAAAAAGGAAGGAACAAAGGAAGGAAAAAAGGAAGAGTATTGTTGCCACCTCTTGCAAACTGCAACCATCACCACCAGCCACAACAGAAACACAAAGCAAACTCCAAAGCCACCACAGAAGATGTTAAACCATGTGGAAACACCAATACCTGAGTCCCTTCTTAGGCAAAGTGTTCCTATCAAGATGTGGGTCGCTGCAGAAAAGTTAAAAGAAAAGAACTTCAGAGGAGAACAAAAGGGAAGGAATCAGATCAGGACGAAGGACGTACAAACATCTGCATCACCTTTTCAGAGGAAAAGGTGCTGGGGCCTCCCTACAGAAACATGCACAGACCTCCTCACCAGGTGGGGTTTGCACAAACATGCAGCTGCTACCATGCCAATGAACCACATCTCTTCACAGCCTCACTTCACTGTTTCTCCTACCCACAATGAACAAAAATGGCTCTTTAAACATCAAATGGGTGCTTAAAAATACACTTTTCAGCAGGCTATTGGTAAAACCTCATGGGAATATTCAAGTCCAAACCACCTTCCCATCATTTCTTTCAGCAGACAGCCTTTAGGGAATGCACCTAATTACTATAAAGAGGCATTGAGCCCAGACTGTTCAAATTTCCAAATCTTAGCCTAAGTTCCATTAGCAAAGTAAAATGGACCGATCAGTTGCCCAAAACTCAACTATTTCAGTTTATGTTTTTACAACTGATGAGCAGAGCCTGTTAATTTGTTTTTAAAGAAAATACCCCTGTCGTTAAGTAAATTAATTAAATGACAATCCTTGTAGCTAAGTTACAGTATGGGACTGGGATAAAAATTACATCAGTGAGAAAAAGTGAGCTTGAATGTTTAGATTTGTGTCATCTTTTCCTAACTTTAACATTCATTTGTACAAGGATGACTGTAAAGTACCAAAGTACTTGGAAAACACTCATGAGCCAAGCTGCAGCAAGAGACTGACGACACTGAATGACACAGGGACTTCACAACAAAAGGGACAGGCCAGAAAGGCAGTGGGAAAAGCAGCATGCCAGAGGAATGCTGAAATGCTAGTGAGAGTTTAGATTTGTAGGGAAAAAAAAAAAAGGGGCTTGACGTTCAAATTGCCTTTGGCAAAGATATGAAGGGTGGGTTAAAAATAGCCCCCCAAACCCAAAGGGCATTCCCAGAAATGAGAGCAACACCAAAAACATGCCAAGTGTGCTGTATGCCACTCTCCAGATTGATTTGGGTGGGGAGATGGGTGTTTGCAGGGACTCTCACTGGCATGTCTTTGTGTCAGTTCACACCTGGATGATGAACACAACAGAGCACTCAACTGAGCACAGTCTGGCACAAAACAATTTGCTTCACTGAGATGGGCAACAAAACCTGCAGCCTTGAGCATACTCCTGTCCTGAGACAGCATTACCTGTCCTGTCTCCTGGGCAAAGTATTTCGGCAGAATTTGGGGCTAGCAGCAGGGGAAGAAAGAGGGCTAGAAAGAGCAGTCCAAAAACAAGACAGAAAACAAGAGAAGGAGTATTAGAATGAAAAGATGAAGGAACAAAAAGGAATTATAACAAAACACAAACAGAACCCCAAACTGTCAGGACATTACATTCAGGTGCAATTTTCTCCATTGAGATGCAGCTACAAAAATCTTGCTACCTGAACTCATCACTACACTTCAGGACATAGCTGATTTCCAGTGCTTGGAAGGGTTCTACTTTCACCTACAAGAGGTCCCTCAGAGACCACTGCAGAGCTCTCCCCAGTGTGAGCTTCAGCTCAGTGTGCCACCAGTCCAGCTCTGACACTGGAAAAGCCCTGTTCCCTCCTTCCTGCTCAGACTCCTCCCAGGTCCTACCCTGTGTCCACACAGGTACCAGTGAATCTCATTGTACACAGAGCTGGGGAACTGATCAGTCTGAAATACAATCCAGCTGATTGTTTTTCACTTGGTTGTCACATTGGCTGCAAAGGCAAAATAAAAACCTGTTCTGACCCCATCCTCCTGCTCAGAACTGGGCTCCTTTCTGGGAATAACTTATCTGTATGTTCTAGTCCTGGAGTTATCTGCACTGTCTGGTAAGAGGCATTACTTGATCTGTGTCTGCAGCATTGGCTACTACCGCCAGGACTTCATTCCCACTCGAGATACAAACATATGGAAACAAGAGAAAAACCCACTAACCTTTCAGACAACGTAGTCTTAACACTGTTGGTTCGGACGAAGGGAGTCAGAGAATCATCCTTGGAGGCTGGAATCAAGCCACTGGAGGAGTTGTGGCTCAGCCCACCTCCACTGCTCAGGGAGATGTCTATGGACTCGCAGCTGGTGTGAAGGCTGCTGACAGACTGGTATCCAATGCCATCCTTGCTAACTGCAGAAGAGCTACTGGCGTTGGTACCCCATGTCAAACTGTTGGAAGGAGCCGAGTGTGCAGAGCTGGGGCTGGAAGCCAGTGGAGACTGGTTGAGATCTGTGTTTTTACCATAGAGGGGACTGCTGCCCCCACTGCTCAGCACACCACTGCCAGATGGGGAGTCAAGGTTACCCTGCTGGTTCATGGTAGCATGAGGGTTGGAGATGACTACTGAGTTTTTCATATTTTCAGCTGTTGTGATAGGAACTTGTTTACTAGGCTTGCCACCAAAAAGTCTGTAAAAAAGAAGACAGCATGAAAAATACATAAAATGGAACAGTAAACACAAGGATATCTTGTATTTCATCTTAGCTTCAGAAAACCAGTATTGAGTACATGATCCTAGATTGTACATATGCGACTACACATTTATAATCTCCTCGTGTTCACTGTCCCTTTCAATAAAGCCCAGAGGCAATTACAACAGCTCCAAATCTATCTCAGGTGTGTCACCTTTGAATCATCAACCACAAAGCTAAAATACAGCTTCACAGAACTAAGATACAACCACATCCTCTTCTATTCCTTAAGGAAAAAGGACATCACAGAAACAATCTGATGTATGGAATACTAGAGATTGGAAGCTTGCTGACCAGGTAAATTCTGCACAAATCACCAAATGCTCTTCACAGAAGCAGCTTTTGCTGGGATGCACCAATGTACTCATATCAAACGTAGGCTTGCTTCATTCCATGAGCCAAGCTAGCTGGGAACTGTATTTATTTGTGGAGAATGTGATGTTACCTGCTTTTTGGCACCTGGAATTGGCTAATAAAAAGCTAGGTGAGTTCCAGAAGTCAAGGAGGGAGGGGATGGAGGAGGCTGACCACAGCATCACTGCTGCCTGTGATGCAGCTCATGCCAAGGAAGCAAAGACCCCAGTGCCCCCATAAACAATCAATGGGAAACTTCTCAGAAGTGCCCAAGTGCCTCAGTAGTAAACACGCTTCAGACTAAATTACCAATCACTCCAAAACTGATCTTCAAAATTAGGAAGAAAGAGTATCTTCCACTCCAGCATCAAACACCCACCCCAAAACACTACTTTTGTTTCTGCCTCTTGGCTCCTGTAACTACATTTGGAACCTTAGTTTTCCTCACACGCATCTGTACAGATTTGGTTTTTTATCATTCACTGTGGAGTACTGTGGGTGAAACCTTTCAGAACAGAGGACTACAGCACTTACACACAAGTGCTCCTGAAGACTTAGGGCTGGGCATGCACCAGGCAGAACTTTCTCTGCTTTGGAGAATGTCCAGGTGCACTAAGCGATGGACACTAAGTCACTTTGTCCATCACTTCCCAGAAACACAGGCTGGGTTAGAGCTGGGCACCTGCAGCACCTGCAGCACGCCCAATGCTGCCCAGCAGCAGTGTCCAGGCTGCACAGCTGCTTCCTGCAGCTCCAGTGCATGAAACACACCTGAGCTGGGCAGCTGCTGTTACGTACTTGCCACAAGGCACCTGGCCAACACTTGCAATTGAGAGGGCAGGTTTAGGTCAGACATAAGGAAGAAATCCTTCCCTGTGAGGGTGGTGAGGCCCTGGCACACGCTACCCAGGGAAGCTGTGGCTGCCCCATGCCTGGAAGTGCTCAAAGCCAGGCTGTGTGGGGCTTTGAATGAGCTGGGATAGTGGAAGGTCTCTCTGCCCATGGAAGGGGAATCAGAATAAAATGATTTTCAGGGTCCCTTCTGCCCCAAACCAGTCCATGATTCCATGGCACTCAGCAGCTATACCAGCATTCTCCAAGGTATTCCTGTTCCAGAACATACAACCTCTTCAGCTGCACTGGGGAAACCACTCTTAAAGAAAGCATCCCAGAGCTTAAAAAACTCCAAACACCCACACAACTGTTTTATAAGTTGTTTTTAAGCTACCCCCTGTTTATGACAACATGAAAGTTACATATATTCGCGAACTTATAGGTAAGTCTGTACCGTTACAAAGGTATGGGTTCTAATTCACTGTGTAACACCAAAAAAACCTACAGGGCCAAGAGGAAATACGCAAAAAACAA
The DNA here is from genome assembly GCA_039654755.1 of Calcarius lapponicus. Classification (NCBI taxonomy): domain Eukaryota; kingdom Metazoa; phylum Chordata; class Aves; order Passeriformes; family Fringillidae; genus Calcarius; species Calcarius lapponicus. The sequence goes on from CM077468.1 coordinate 6,318,082, forward strand.
TGTCTGCAACTCAGCTATGAAAATTAAGCTCAAAATCTTCTTTATTGTCATCCTAGAAATCGGTAATAAGCAGACGAGGCCCAATTCAACCCTGATGCATTTCAACACATGACAACTTTGACAGGTTGGTGAAAATTCAAGTGTGAAATTGTAAATCAAATGAGGGAATAGTTAAATTGAGCCTCAGTGTCTGCTCTTTGAAGTTTCATGTATTTCTAATGTAGCATTTCAATTACACAGCCAGCAATGCAGCTTTTCAGTAATAAAAAAATTCTAATCACATTCCCACTGAAAACACTGAATATCTGCATTTCTCATTGCGTATCCTACAGAAGTGAAAGGCCTACTGGAATTTTTAAGTAGCCATTGATGAAAATTACATGTTCCAAAGTACATGGCTTATCTATTGTTAACCAGGTACAAAATAAAGTATCTTCAATTATCCTCACACAGACTCTTCAAATAAAACCACCCATCTAAAAACAGTTTATAGCATCAGCCTAAGCTGCCATCACAGCCATTATGCTTGCACTGGTGCTTCAGATGGAATATGGCTTTCTCACATCACTGGAAGCAGGATGATGGAGCATAACTGTATGGGTATTATGGGTGTCACGACAAAATGAAATGCAAAACACTGCAACTTGAAACACACAAGCTACTCAAATTCAGTTGAAAAATAATATTTACAGGAATTTTCACCAATATCAAGGCTCTGATATACACTGCATCAACAAATTAGCTCCTCACTAACTATTTGTTAGTGTGCGGGGTACTCTTGGAGAAATAGAAGACAGATAGGATGTTTGTCCAAAAAATAGTATTAAATAAGAAAATTTAACCCAGCTTAGACAGTAACTTTATTTAGGGTTTTTCTTCGCAGGCTAAAATGTTGAGTCTTGCAACATACTGGGCTAATCCACACAAGCTATAATAGTTTGCTTTGGGTGAATCTAAGCCTGGCAGGTCAATGCCACTGTCATAATGAAAATCTGAGATAACCCTCCAGTTGTTGGTTTATTTGATCCATAACTGGAGTATTTCCAGGTTTGTTACATATACATCTGTGCAAGAACTCTTTAGTAACCTTTAGGTAAGAAAATTCTTATATCTGTGATATCTGCACAGATAAAAGCCTCCAGGTACGATTTCTGCAACAAGGTGACTCAAATTGTAATTGCCAAAGCTTCTGCCAGACAGGTTTGGTTTTTTTCCTGAACATCAGACTTCTGCTGCTGTCGCGTGATGTCCTACGTATCCACAACACTGGCCAAGCTGTTTATGTGAAATTAAATGTAAATACCAAGACCTTGAAGTAGGACACTAAATAGAAAGTGCTGCACCAAAGCCAGCCAGGCCTGGCTGGCAGAGTGCTGCTCATTGAGCTCCCACTGACACCACTGCAGAACCGAGGAATTTGTTGCCTACCTGCGCAGGGTGGGAGAGGCCACATCGGGGTACTTGACTCCTTGCTGGTGGGTACTCTGAGCTCCGCTAGCAGCAGGCTGTGATGCAGGGTTCACTTTAACAGAATTACATGAAGCCACGCTTTCGTTGTCAGACGAAATCCCTTTCTCTTTATCAGTCTGATTGACTAATCCTGGCAGAGAGCTTCCAAGGATTACCTTGGCAGGCTCTCTGATTTTAGGGACAGGCAACCCAGCCGACTTGCTGCTTATGTTGGAGTCTATGCTACTTGTGCTAGATCTATTCCCAGCTCCACTTCTGCTACTGGATTTACTGGGCCGGGGTAAGCTACGGTACTGAAGATTAGTTCGTGCACTAAGCGCTAAGTAGCCATCATCCTGGTTCTGGGAGCCATCAACACTAGTCTTCCGACCAGTGGTCCTACCCATGAGTCCAGATGACTTGGGGATCTTTCCCAAGGTAGCCGATCTACTGGTGAGAGTTGCCCCACTGGCAGTGATTATGGTCATGCCTATGGCTGACCCGCTCTGTTTCTTAAATCCAAATGTATTAGCATTAGCAGCAGCTGTCCTAGAGTTACTTGTGGGAAGCTTTTTGGATTCATCACCACTGCTGCGTCCTGCATCTGATGGGGAACGTTTAACATGTCCAGCTTTAGGAGATAGTCTACCCTTTTCTGATACCTTGGCGTCATCAGTTTTCCCTACAAAAATAGAAAAAGAATTCTAATATTTAATGACTTGAAAACATCAAGCAAATGATGAAACTCAAAGCAGCATGAAAAGCAAAAGCGTGTTAGCCACTGCAGTGCGGTTCAAAGTTATGATCTAGTCTGCACTGAACTTACATGCCACTCTAGTGAGTTACACATGCAGACTTGCCAAAGAATGTGGTGCCTTTGCCTTTGAGAATATGAAAAGCAGAACAGCCTCACATAATAGTGACAGATAAGAAAAAAAGTTTCCCTCTGTAGCTACCACAGATCAATCATTTCTATCATTATGCACTAGTAGTGTTAGGCTGATAGCATAATTTCCCTAAAAGGCACTGTTAAAGCATTTGTATTGTTCAAAGCAGTACATAACTTTAACTTTTGAGATACAATTGTGTACAAGACCTAATAAAAAGAGAGATATTAAATTATATTGCTTGGTTATGAAAATTCAATCAATTTTCATTCACACATCTGCAAGTGCTAAAATCATTAATACACTTTAAAGAAAATCCAGAAATCATGTTTAGTATAAACAAACATGCTTGTTTAGTAAGGGGGGGAAAAAAATCTCCTCAGCCACATATATTGTATGCTCTTGGTTAACAGTGGTTTTCAAAACTAAAATTATATTATTTATTCTTCACACAGCAATACTGTGCCAAATAAATAGTTTGGCTCAAGACCAAAGTTTTTCATGAAAACAACTGGCAGGGTGTACTAATTCGAGATACACATTTTCAGACAGAAATAGAAATGTGGACATACAAGATGCTGCTTAGGTTAAAGCAATGCCTAAAAATACAGACAGGATTACCTGAAGTTCAGGCTCTGCCTCTGCAAAGTACTTAAACTGTTTTCACACCGAACACATTTTTGGCTTGTTTACATCTTATGCCTTTTCTCACCTGTTCCAGGTGTCTTTAACGTGCCTGAGGTGGTTGAAGGTTTGGGCCTTGGTGTGGTAATGCCAACCTGAGCTGACATGCCCCGTCGCCAGGAGCCCGTCTGGGCAATAACAGTGTTCTTCCTACCAGAAGTGCTTTTATCAGACTCATCCGACACATCAGAGGGGTTTCGCCTCCATTTGGATCCCGGCTCCATTTTTATGCCGCTATCAGACCCCCCATCAGATTTCTTGACTTCATCACCCGACCACAAAGAATTCCGCTCCACCTGGGAATGCTTCTCTGCGTCGGTCTAGGACAGATAAGGAATTGCAAGACAACTTTCAGAGCAAGTCTTTCTTAAAAGAAGCTTCGTAAGTAGGAACCATCACCCTGATTAATCAGCTCAGCAGTCATCTCGGAGTACCAACAAACATGACATGCTTTTGATGAAGGAATGTCACAGCAAGAAATTAACCCCAGCAATGACATATTTTTTTAATATGCTTTATAAGAAAAATACACAAAACACAACAGCCACGCTCCTTGGAATAAATAAAGGGGAAAAAAACCCTACTTGATATATAAAGGACATATTCAGCTCCATGACATTTATAATCCTCCATCTCAAATTTCTGACAAACCCTTTTACTGCAATGCCAAAAAAGCATTTCAAACCTGTGCAGCCAGCCTTCCTTTGTTCCTGCTGCTTTCTTATCTCTTGTCTGGCAATCTGATCTCCAGAGCATGAGGAGGCAGCTTTTGGAACAGATCCGAATATGTGGAATGCTCTTAATTCTAACCTAACATAGTAGAAGGACACCCAAGGACTGAAGAAAAACTTTCTAGCAATACTTGAGACTGACTTCAATACATAAATTACTTCAGTTTCTCTTGCAGATTTTTTTCCCCTTACCCTTTACACAGATTGTTTGTGTTGCCAGTCTATTATGGAGAATTTTGCTAAGCTCAATATTAAATAGAAAAATTTCTCATTAACAAACCTTTGCCAAAATCTAGGAAATACTCACATTAAATATATTACCCTGTATATATGTGTATACTTTATACATTCCCCATGCATTAATATTTCCCACTGCTAATGATTACTCTTTTAGAATTCTACTCCTGTCAAATGCTGTTGATTAAATTTGGTGAATGTGGTAACATCACAACCAACCATTTTGTGATCAGGCACAAATGACAAATATCCACACATTTGACTCTGATCAGGATAAAAAAATTCATAGCTGAAGTGTTCTCCAACCACCACAGCACCATGAAAGAGACTGACAATTCAGCACCTGACTGCAGTTCCCAAGTACAGGCTGATGGGTTTTGGTGAGGTTTGATGCCACCTTTCTGCCCTGCAGCCTCAGCAGAAGGTGGATGTGCTCAGAACTGTGTGGTAGGCAAAAGGAATAATTTATTTAAAAGGAAATTATTTTAAAATCCCAAAGCATTATAAAGCTCCCAGTCTTTATTCCTTTTGGAAAATCAGAAAAACGCAGCACAGGACAAGCTGTAAGATTATTTACAATGCTTTTCAGCTTTTAAGTTCCTAAAGAATGTTTTAAGTTTATTACTTTTCTTTACCTACCAGATCACACCATTAATATTAAACAATTCAGGGGAACTGTGGTTGAATTTCCTCTGCTTTCTACTGCAACTACTTTTTTTTTTAAAGCCTGAAAAACTAGTTAAGCAATCAGTGTGTGAAAGCTGACACCACATATCACAATGGTCTTTCTTCAGTCAGGAAACAGGGCTTGAGTTATTTATCTACATATTGAGTCATTAGACTAACATGCATTTTGAATTATGGATTTAGATAATATTATATTCTTGTCCTTTCCTTGTGCTTGTTTCCCTACCTCTCCATTCAAAGAGAGCAACCCAGTGTAGGCTTGAATGGATCTCTGCTTTCTAACTCCCTTCTCTTCCTGTGCCTGCCAGGTTTGGGGCCGGTGGGTCACCTTTCTATTCTAGGTGTGTAATAAATTCACAGTGTGACTGTTCCCATGTCCTGTGCCTCTCCAAAATCATGATTTCATGCAAACAGCTCCTACATTCACAAATCTTGGAAGAGAGCACAGGCAAAAAGTACCAAATAATCAACCAACAAAGCCACCTCAAAGACACCATTCCTCACGTGGTCACTTCAGTATCTTGTTCCAAGCTCCTTGTCTGGAATTGTGTGTATGGACTGTTAGTGTTCAAGAGCAAGAAATACACCTACCTGCTAGCAAAGACCTTATTCTAGTTTTGGTTGACTAGGAACTATTCCTGTATCTTCTATTTCCCCTCCCCACATCTGTAAGGTTAGTACAGTCAGTCTCCACAGAGAGAACAGCACTGCAAGAAGTCCTCTCCACCTTTGCTCTCCTGCCTTTTATTCTACTACTACACCCACAGCCAAAGCTTTCCTGCAGCCTTTGAAATGCTGCACCTCCACCTTTGAAACCCTCTGGCCAGAGAAATTTCTGTTTAATGGTAAACACTGAGAACAGCACAGAAACATGACTAAGGAATCAAAACCAAAACAGTGAAACCTGGCTTGGGCATTGCAGCTGAAACTCCACCCACCCAGAAGGTGAAAGTGGAAATACTCTTGGCTGGAGGTCAAGACACAGCCAGCACAAGCTGAGAGCAAAGCCTGAGCTAGGAGCAAACCACCAGGATTTCTCAACTCACTCATAAAGTTTTTGTAAATCTGAAGCTGTGAACAGATCAAAGCCATTTTTCCTGAGATGTCTTATCCAACTGCTTAGGGATGCTGCAGTTTTCTATTTAAAGGAACCTTTCTATCTTCTGGTCTTTTTACCATCACATGATTGAATTCCTTACTTGGTCTCTTTCTCCCATCTTATTTCAGTTAAATAAGTTATTTTCAAATGCCCACCAGGTCTTAATTTCTCTTAAAAGTATGCATATGATGTGACTTTAAAGGCACACTATATGTAGTACTGTGATAAAGGTAACTTATCTAATTCTATGCAATAAAAAGGAAAAATACTAGGGTGCCAAAACTCCTATAACTACATTAAGTGGTTTGGTACTTGGCATAATCACAGCAGGACATGGGAATGTGGCAGGGCAAATTCTGGTTCCCATCACTAGCTTGTTCAGAAACAACTTGCAAACATCTTCACTGCATTGCTATAAAAAGAGGATAAAGCTATGAATGTCTCTGAAGATGGAGTTAATATTAAAGTCCTGCTTCTCAAAGATGGGGAAACTGCAGCTTCTGAAGCATGGGGAACTCATAAGCCCTGAAAATCAGAGAGAACTCTCAACAGAGATTTTTTTCCTACTGCACCTATGCCTTTCTTTGCAGAGATGATTCTGCCTGAGTTACTGATTTTATCAGCAGACACTGACATGTTCAGACTTTCTCCCTTTGATGTTGCTGCATTATTTGCTTGGACTCCCAGCTGCACATGTATTAGCTTCAAGCTCCCTCCTTAATTATTTGAAATCCAACTTCTGTACCCTCTCAAAGAGATGTGACAGAATCACAGCAGCTCAAAAGCACCTATTGTTTAGGAGAACCAAAGCAAGGGACACCCTCAGAAGAAAACTTCACATCCCTCTGCAAATGTGTGCTAGTCCTTTGTGGCTCACCACCCTGGGGAAGGCAAACCTGGGCACTGGCCATCACAGAGTCGTTCAGGAAAGACAGAAAAGGTGTCTCTGCAGCTTTCACTGCATCATGAGCTCTGAGGTCTACAATTGGCACCAAAAAATTAACCCTGCAAGCCACGCATTTCAGCACTCCAAGCTCTTTTCATTCCCTTGGCTGACAAGATTCAGGTAGTTTGTTCCACTGAAAATGAACTATTTTATGGGCAATAATTTGCAGATAACAGAACACCTGGAATAAGGATTGTCATTCATGAAAACTGAGGAGAGAAGCAGGTCAGAGACGCACATCACACCAAAAAACTGCAAACACCACTTGTACATTCTTGGCTCCCAGCCTCCTCTGCCAATAACTATGCTCTACTGCCTGAACAAGCTCCAGCTGCTTTTCTTCTGGTGTCTGTCTGCACCCTCTTGGATACTGTTAATAGTTGTGGAGGAGGAACAGGAGTTTGTCAACATAGATTTTGATCTCTCAGAGGTGTTTCCAAGAATCTGATCCATCAGAAGATATAAGTCACATGAGTTTCTATTTTTTTTCCTCAGGTTAATGTTTAGTCACATCTCCTTAAGCCTTCTTTTTTTTCTCCCCCAACAGTATTACAATGCTGAGACAGTAACAAATTGTCAAAAAATATATTTCTAGTTGCCCATCTTACTCTCTGGCAGGTACTGAAAAACATGCTTGATAGATCTTAACTCCTCTCAGTTTGTATGGGACTTGTATTAGCAGTTCCAGGTGCCTGTGCAGTCGCTGATAGGCAAACAGAGGCTACCTGGTAACAATTTGTGCAGGCTCAAATATGCACTGCATGGCAAGGGAACAAAGACTACTCTGTGCTTGCACCACAGCTCTGGAGACAGAGCAATACTTCACAGCAACCACAGGTCTGCATCAAAACTGATGTCAAAAATAGATTTAGGACCCACTGATGGAAAGGATTGGAAAAGATTAAAAGAGGGAAGAAACAGAGGAGCAGGTCACACCGACATCCCTCTCCTCTGCCTGCAGCATTGCCAGGTCACCACATCCCAGTGGCTGCAGCACACAGCACCCGAGTCCCTCGAGCAGGGCCAGAACAAAGCTGGACTTTTTAGTCCTGCACTTTCCCAAACAAAAATCTATGGAATTGGTAAAAAAAGTGCAGTTTGTATTAGTGCAAATCCCTGTGTTATGCAGTTTGTTTGTTGTTATGCAGTTTGTTAGATGCCTTCACTTGTTCCGCCCTCTTTGGATGTGTGGTGTCTGAGCACAAAGTGTACATGTATCCTGCAGATGGAGGCAAAGTTTATCCTCCTGTGAAATGCTGGCAAACACAGAAAGCCTTCAATAACACACAGCTCCAGAAATTTAATAAAATCAATTTCATTTGCATACCATGCTTACATTTCTAATAAAAGTGTAAACAACCTTTGAACTTTGACGTTTACTTTATTGTATCCTATTATTTAAAGGAAAAACGTAACACCATTTCATATTCTATATGAAAAACGTAATACCTTTTCATTCTATATATTTATATAGATATTTCAAAAATATCTATATAAAATCCCATTTACATCTGTCTTCTGTGCAGCAGTGCCTCTAGGAAGACAAGACCCAATTGTTGTGACATCACCATGGCAGAGATGCCTTGGGTTCCACCCACAGAGGAAATATTTGCAAATGCCATGGATAACAAGGTGGTTATTATTGAAACTGTCTCTACTGAAGGCTGGCTGTGTGTTCAAGTTCAGCAACCTAAAACAATTACACCTCCTGGACAGAGAAAATAACAAATATCAATGTTAGCTGAATAAAGCAAAGCTCTTACCTGTGCATCTAAGTTCTTGCGGGAGGAGGCAGGTGTGTTGGCATAGGAGCTGATAGAGGAGCTGGTGTTAATGTCATCAGTACTGAGATTATCTATGGTGTCACTGATCCCACTGCTGACAGAGCTGCTGTCATCCCAGCTGGAGAAAAAGCACAACAGAGGGAGAAAACAAGGGTCAAAATACAAGACATCATTCAAAAGGAAGAGTATTATTTCTACAACCCTTGCCAGAAAGGCCAGGGCATGCCATCACCAAGCCAAGGCACCAGTGACACAGCTCTTCCTGACTCAGCTGAAATGTGTGTCTTTTCTGCTGAAATCTGTGTTCCCAGATCAGGGGAAAGGAGTGGCATGAAGGAATATTAGCGGGGAATTTTTTCCTGGGGGCTGGTGAAGCCCTGGCACAGGCTGCCCAGAGAAGCTGTGGCTGCCACATCCCTGGAAAGTGCCCAAGGCCAAGCTGGATGGGACTCTGAGCGACCTGGGATAGTGGAAGGTGCCCCTGCCCAAGGCAGAGGGATGGAAGAAGATGATCTTTAGTCTCTTCCACCCCAAATCATTCTATGATTGTGTGATCTCCAAGTAGGCACAGCACTGACTTGCTAAGCTGTAACACAGAGATGGAACTTAAAGGCAAGGGAAAAAAATTCACCCTGAAGCAACCTTTTGTACCTGGGTGTTCCACAGACCTGGGCAACAACCTGGATCTGCCATCAACAGTATCACCAGCCTCAAAGAACTTTAGCAGCTACAAGTTCAGTCCTTCAGATGGCAAATAACCCTCCTGAGCTTCACTGCCCTTTTCAAGAAGAGCAACTATTCAGGACTACCTTCTTCCAGCATGTGATAGCTTCAACATTTCCAGTAAATGAGAAATGTCTCACTGGAAGTTTAGGACAAAAAAACCACCAGCAAAACAAAAACAAAACCAACTAACAAAAAAAACCCAACCAACCAAACAAAAAAAGACCTTGCTTGAATCAATTCGAGTGTTAGAACAGAAAGAAACGAAATTATCTAAAAATGGAGCCAGATGGTCCAATTTGTAAAATGCCTGTAAAAGTTAGCTGCTCAAGGAAGAGATTTATCTACTGGCTTACAAGTGCTCCATCTCCAAAAACAATGAAGCTGGGACTGAACTATTATCCTGGAAGGAGCTCTATGAAGAAATTTCAGTCCATTGGACAACTATTGCTGGAAAGGAAATCTGGAAATGTAAATATATATATATATATATATATCTCATAGGTCATTTGAAAAAAGTTAAGAGCTCATCACCTGGCAGTTCTCTAGCTATTTATAACCTCAGCTAGAGATTTTGGGAACTCCAGACTCTCCTCCCTGTTGCATTTCTGTATGCTTTACAAACTTGTAACAAAGACACTGCAGAGAGGTTTCTGGCTGGGCAGTGAAAGCTATATCACAAATCAATATACTGAGCAGTTAAGATTTGCATTTAAACCTGAACTGTCTTAACCTGTGATAAGAGAACTGTGTAAAGAAAGGCAAACTACCTCTGTTTGCTTTAACTTTATTCATAGCTTCACCACTGATTTACTATAGACATTCTACATAAACTTTGTCAGCTTTGAAATGGAAAGCATTTCATTTTTTCCCACTTAGCACTACAAAACACCTTCCTGCATGACTTTTAATGTTGCTTTAGTAATTTTAATTGGTTTTTCTTACTTGGGAGTGCTATGTTCACCCACACCTGTACAAGGCCTTTTAGGGAACTGAGCATAGCTTGATGAGCAGCACAGTTTGCTGAACCACAAATGAAGTGTGGCCATGGGGACATCCTCCCCTGCATGTCACAGGAAGGGTTACAGCTGGCAGCTGCTCCTTGCTGGCTGATCTGTTCCCAAGGAAGGTCCTCATCAATGTGTCAGCACAGTCAGTTGTGCCCCTTCTCCCATATCCCTGTGAATGGCCAGCTGGGAGACTCAGATCAACAGCTCCAGCAAGCCAGGAAAGGAAATTTGGGGTGCTCAGCCACACTGCTCTGCTGGAACAGGGATGGGGAGGGACAGGGACACACCAGAACACACTGCTGGTCCCTGCCACAGGCTCCTTGATGGAGCCTTGGGGTCACATCTTCATCACCCTTCACAGCTTCATCTTTTCTCCAGCTCATGAGAATTCACTGCAGCCAGCCCTGACTGACCCTCAGGAGTCTCCCAGCTACAGGATTTCCAAGAAGATTTTCCAAAGGCTGTTGGATAAACCTGCAGACACTCCAGCTCTTGTGATTGGAAAGGAATGCTGCAGTCTACAGTGTTGGTAATGCTACAATTCAAATGAAAGAGAATTTTTCCCCAGATTTGCCGTCACCTGGATAAAAGTTGCAATACAAAATAGAAATCCACGTTAGAATAAAATTCACAATGTGAGACCTCCTGAATCTGAGAAAGGCAGGCAGGCAAATTTGACACACCAGTTTTATTTGCTGTTTCGAAAGATCTTTTCCAGCATAACTGAATGAAAGATGTGCTGCCTACGCCAAGAAGTGTTAGGGGGGGGGAATTGAAAATCTGGAAAAGGATTGAAAGATTTTTTTGAAGCACTTTTTTATTTAGAGTAGACAATTAAATATCACAAGGCAAAATACTGAAAGCCATATTACTTCTAAATTTCAGTTCTGAAAACAAGTCCTATAACTGATAGTTATTTCTCTTTTCAAACCTACCACATAAAGCATTTACAATTCCTAGGTAAGTCTACAAATAAGGTACTAAAATAGCTAATGAAATCACTGAATAAAAAAAATATGCTTCTTGTTTTCTAAAGTTCTGTGTCGCAACAAACTTATTTTCTATTTCTGAAGCTATAAAAAATAACAATCATAACAGTAATAATATCATCAATGCCAACGCTTTCTGTGTATAATAGTTTCATTTCCTTCTTATGGAGATATGGCAGTGGGCAGAAAAAAATTATTAAATTCAATAATTTTTCTCTGTGTGAGTCACAGTCCCATCTTCAATGTATAGGAACTGAAACATTTCATTTTTAAGCACTCACAATTCTTAATCTATCATAGGCCCCAGTTAATCAGCACCTAAAGAATGTGTTTAATGTTAATCATAAGTAGTTTTTCTGCCATCAGCCAGTCCTGTTGGCTTCAGTTGGGCAATCTAAGGCATTATGAAAATATTTGAGTGCCCTTCTGAACTGGGACATGTGCCTGAGGACAAAGGTAGAAGCATGCACCTGAATACATTGATGGTTGTGGCTTTCCTTCCTGTGTATCCTGGGCTTTAGGTCCTTTATGTTCTGGTGGAAACTATGAACTATTCCAACTCTGCATTTTCAAGCTTACTAGTCTGTTAGTAAATTTAAAAAGATTAGCTGTTCTGAGGTCTGAAGATAGATGCCTAGGTAGATTTTGGATGCCACAAGCTAAGCAGCACAGCTCTCGTGGGCATGCTGGTGACACTGGTGCCCAAGCTGTTCTGACAAGGCAGGATGTGTAAACATATCTGTCTAAACCCAGATAGCTTTATTTAATAAATATCACTTCAGCTCAGTCTCTAGCTACAAAAACCAACAGCATGTAAGAAAACATGAAAACACCTTAAGAAACTGAAAATAATTTATTTTGTAAACCTACCGAAACAATTACTGACGCTGCCCCTTTGAAACAGCACCAGAGAGGGCTGGTAGAATTCACTGACCTCTGTAAACTAAATGCCAATGCAAGCCACTGTATGAGCACCCAACATACACAGCTACAAAGTAATGCAATGAACCCACACATTCTGGTTAATGCTCCTCCAGGGGACAGGACCAGTCACAAACTGAGGCATTCGTTTCACGCTGCTCTTGAAACCACCCCAAGCCCTCCACGTAAATGAGTTCGTTTTTACCTGGATCCGGTGCCTTGATGGTTAAAGTCAAAAGTAAGGAAGCAGAATGGGGCATCTAACAGCCCTAATTATGGTGTTCTTGGCTCCCAGAGCCCAGATAGCATCTTTGTAATTTAGCTGGTGCAATTAAAAATTTCTGATGTCAGCAAAAGTCTACTCAACCCTAACCTGAAGTTGAAATGTTTGGGTTTTCCTTTCTTTATTTGATCAATCACCTGAAACTTTACTTTGATTACTGAAAACTGCAAATTAAAAAAATTAAAATCTTAAAAGTGTATTATATATGAAAATTATACAACCACCTACTTGAAACCCACCCCTGCCACCACTTAAAAACTGCCAGGATGTGCGTCCTGCTCTCCATGAAACCAAGCACCCCCAGCAGCTCCCTGAGCTTTCCCACCTCACTCTGCTCCCCCTAACGCAGCCCTGCTACTGCACACCGCCCACGGGCAGCCCCAGATAACTGCTCAAAGCTGCTTTTTCAAACAGCTTTGCAAAGCTGTTAGGCTCAGACTTGTATTTTTCCACAGTCTATCAGCACTTTTCCATCTTGCATAATCATCATCCACACAATTGGCTCTCCTTTGTCAACTTGGACAGCACGAAAAGTCATTCTGTGAACCTCAGGACAGCCCCTCTCACTGCAGAAATCTTCCCCCTTTGCAAAGGAGTCATTAAAATCCTTCTAAATAAAGCTATTGTTGAAGGTTGAAAATGCACCTTTCTCTACGGATGGGTGTGGATTTTAATTTTGTTGGATCTTCATTCCAAACCAAAATTACAATGAGCTGCTGAAAAATACATTTGTCCAAGAAAGGGCCTTGGGGCTCTACAATATTTCAAGTGGAAACATGGCAATTATCCTCTTCTATTTAAAAATTTAACTATTTATGAGTTGATAGGTGAACAACAACAACAACAAAGATCAAGGTACAAAATGATTGAAAATTCACAGCATCCTCAAAGATTTAAAAGGAAAAATTAAATGTGCTATAACATGAGACAGTAACTACCACAGCTTCCAGTGTTTTCTCCTGGGATTTCCTACAGTAGTGAGAACTGGGCCAGAAACCCAGAAAGCACACACAGACCCTTGCACAGTTTTCCTTTCAAACTGTTGTGAAACTGAAACATAACCATTTGCAAAAGAATGGATGGAAATCTACCTCAAGAGAAGTTAATTTAATTAATGTGTTTTACACTGCTATTAATCACCCACCTCCCCCATGTCTCCAGTTACTCTCTTCTTACATCTCACTATAGGTATTTTAACACAAACCACTTTGTTTCTTACCAAAAGAGGAGCCCAGGGACAGGACTGTTACCTTGAGACACTTAGGAAAGTCAGACCAAGAAAAGCAAACCAGGAAAAAAGAATACAGAGCCGTTCCAGTTGTTCTTTGTGGAGCAGAATCTAATCCTTTAAAAGACATTTTTTTGGTGCAGAGTTGAAGTGCTGGAAGTGTGCTGTGAGCTACTCAGACATTTTCATGTTTAGTGACTATTGGGGTTACTGCCAGCAAGCTGAACTGCAGCTCTCTGTCAAGCTCTGTTTAGAATTCATCCAAGATAAGGTTTCAGGATTTACATTTAAAATACCTATTTGTAAAGGGAATAACTCACAGAACAAAATTATTCAGTGTTGAAAAATTCGGGTAAGAAAAGATTTGGAGAAGCTAAAAAACTGCAAATGCTCTTTTCATTTAATCTTCTTAGATCAGTGCTAATAACCTTATAAAAATAACACTGGATTTTATTTTGTCCCTTAAAATCTAACCAGGAATTTGACCAAGCCATTGACAAACTTGAACACAGCTGAGCACACATACACACACATACACACACACAGAGGACCTCCTAAAAATCCACCTGATCTCAAGGAGTTAGAAAACCCTAAATTTTCATGAACTGATTTGACTTTCCGCCGAAACTCATCACATCCTGCTCTGAAGCTGAAATTCCAAAGGTCCCTTCTTCACCTGCACCTTTGCTCCATGCCCCTTCAGCCCATGGCTGTCTGGGGTCACCAGCCAGCACAACTGTATTCAGTTGCAAAATGCCTGACTGGTGGAACTTGTTTTTTTGGCCATTGTTCACAACCAGGGTTCCTCTGGTACCTCCACAGCCTCGGGGAAGGGGAGAAAAGCCAGGCACTGCATGTGACCCAGGTGCTGGAGGAACTCCCAGCTAAGTCTGCAAAATTTACTGTACAAAACTACAACCAGCTGCCAGCCCCTTTTTCTTGCATTTGCAACCTATAAACCGTATTTTCCCAGCTACTACTTTGTCTGAAGACTTGCTGTGCTTATACAGCTTTTTACAGACCAGGTCTACACTGGGTGCACAGAGCACCCCTTGGCCAGCTGCACCCTCACCTCCCTGCTTTGGAAGCCATGGGAGTGATGCTCATCCCTGCCCATGGTCTATGTCACTAGGATGACTCCAGAGAAAGCTGGAAACAAAATCAGGGTCTTCTATCACAATAAGGTCAGTGCTAAATCTCAGTCATCACATTAAAAAAACGTGCTTTGTTTGTTCTGCCTTTGTTTCCATGACAGTAAGAAGTGCTGAGAAAAGTCTTCTAATCAAAGTCAAGAAATCCTTGTTTACGTACAAAGCCTCGGGTGCCTTCCAGAAAAGAAATCGCTGTAAAGTGTCCACGTGACAGCGATGGCCTGAACAAATCCAGAGGTGAGGTCAAGCCCAGAGCACTGTGGATTCAGGGATGGACTGCCCCAGCTCCCTGCAGTCCCCCAGGATGAGGGGATGAGGGAATGGGGAGGAGGCCCCTGGCAAAGCTCTGGGTGTAGGTCACCACTGCAATCCGCCTGCAGCTCCCTCTCAGCAAGGTCCAGCCCCAGCACCTCCTGGCTCCCGGCAGGCAGGGAGGGTGGCCTGCCCAAGGGATAGACAGCTGTGAAAACCAATGACCTGATTGTGCAGCTTTCTCACCCTGCCTTGCTTCCCAGTACTTTTTTCTTACTACTTCCTTACTTCTCCCCCAAACGCAGATACTCTGGATCACATCACCTCCTTGTACAAAGAAACAATTTAAGACTTAAAGAAGGGGGAAGCATCCACTGAACACAGTGACAGTTTCTGACACCCGCCTCAAGCTCCTCCAACACTGGGCTGAGCTGGTGAGAGCTCAGCAGCTCACCAGCAGTTACTGGTACTTGGCAGAGGCTCCAAAACATAATAAAAACACCGAGGAGAAAAAGAATAGATTAGCTAAATTCTTACAGGAATAATGTAACAAAAACATGGAAGGAAAGGAATGAAGGGGCAGCATGGAAACAAAGATATGCAAGGTGCATTTAAATTCCCTGCTGCTGAGTGGGCTTTTGAAAGACTCAAGGGGCTGGGCTCACCTGCCCCGTGGCCACCTGCCTCCTGGTCAGGGTCACTCAGCCACCCACAGCCCCAGAACAAGTTGCCAGGTGGGACCACTGGACATCCTCAGCCAGGAAGAGGTGGATACTGAATACCCATACTGAACACCCCAGAGCCAAAGCTGCAGCTGGCAGAATATGGCTCCTTTTCTTCCCATCTTCTTCTAATCCACCCTAACACTGTAACCAAATCCTAACACATCCACCACTGACACCAAATCTTTCAGGTCTGCAGACTGCACCCCAAGCAAGAAACACACAGGTACAAACTGAAGACAAGACATATATATGCACAAAAACGCAAAGCAATTCTGCTTTTCCCCACTCAGAAGACGCTGTAAAGTTTCTACATAAATTGATCAAGGCCAAAACCTGTGCACAGCACTAGTGACTTCACACATGAGAACTGCTCCTGTCTCACAGCAGCATCAGCTGTAGCTGAGCACATGGAGACAAAGATAATGGACACAGTTGTCTCATCAGGAAAAAAAAAGGAGAAAAACAACAGAAACTGTCTTTCTGAACACATGACAGCCTGCTGAAATACGCCTCAAAATAAACGCTGAACTTGGCAATAAAAATGTGTTAATTTGATCACAGGGCACAGCACTATCACTCAGGAAACCAAACCACTGAAAAACAACAGTTGTTATCCCACCAGTGATTTACAGAACAAACAGACACATAATCAAGTCAAATGATTTACTCTTTGCTGCTGGGAGGATGTCAGCTACCACCAACCCCGAAAGCAGGTTTTTGTCCTAGCAGAACGGCAACATTCTAGATAGTAACTCCCGGTTCATGTGAACCTTTAAAATTAGGCTTATTTGGAAGGAACTACAAAAAGGAAAGAGATCTTATAACCTTACTCAGACAAATCAGGAAATCTGCACAGGAGTGAGAATAAGAACTGGATATTATGTACCAAAAAGCAAGTGCACTCTGGGCTGGGATCTGGCCTGAAACAGACTCACACACGCCTTTGTTTCCTTGCAGGGTGAGCTCATTCCCACAGAGGCTCCTCCTTTGCACAGAAACCAGACTTAAGAGTGCTAAAATATAACAAAGCCCCATAGTTTTCTGAGGCTAAAAGCCTGTAACACTAGTGGAAAGATAGCCAGCTAGATTGCAACCTTTGAATATCAATAAACCTCACAGAATCACAAAATGAAGGCAGAAAAAGCAAACACAGCAATAGCTGTCAGTCCTCACATAGGAAATTTTCTACCATGTTATTCAAATATTTGCAATCTAT
Source organism: Calcarius lapponicus (assembly GCA_039654755.1). Lineage (NCBI taxonomy): Eukaryota > Metazoa > Chordata > Aves > Passeriformes > Fringillidae > Calcarius > Calcarius lapponicus. Next base: position 6,335,084 of record CM077468.1, read on the forward strand.
TAGAAATGTATTGATTTCACGCAGCATACAGAGATTGAAAAGAAACAGTTCAGGGAGAAAGCTGCTCAGATTTATCCGTCATCTAATGTGTTTCCACTGCTACTACCAGTATTTGCAAAGCTAAACCTCCTTACTCAAAGGTGTAACAAAACACACTCCCGTGTTCTCAAAAGTGCAGAAAATCTCTTACCTTGCAATATTCCCCAGCCAAAGCACTTCTCCACCTTGTTGCCCATGAAGAATTCCAGGAAAGGGGCTCAGATTTATTTTGCAGGTTGATACCTTCATTAGGCTACCATCCAAAGCCCCCCCTTAAATAAACCAGCCTGTAACTTGACTATCTAGGAAGAGACTTGGGAAAAAAAAGTTGGAGCAAGGTTGTTTTCCAATAGAGACCTCCACACGGAGTCAGCAGCTCTGAGAGAGACACTGGAAAGCAAAATCCAGCTAGAAGGTGATCATCAGAAACTTCCCCTGGAAAGAAATCTGATCCCTCAACAAAATTAACCTCTGAAGTGCTGAAAAAGCGAGAGGTCAAGACTTTGTGCTGGGACTAGGTCATGTGTGAAAGCTGTGAGCTGATGGCAGTGACCAGGCAGGCTGGTGCCTCCAGGTCAGATCCCACCAAGGAAAAGCTCATGCCAGCAGCCCTGCACTTGGAGGTACTAAATGGCACTGTTTGATCCCAGCTGAAAGACTACAGCCTCTAATAGCATTTTCCCCCACTCTTCTTCTATAGAGGGGTTCAACAATGTGACTGCTGAAGCACGTATTGTTTTATGTGAATGTAGCAGGAGACACACCTAAAATGTTTAAATACAAAATATTTGGAATGCTGGTATTTTTTTTTTTAATGCAGGGGGAGTGGTAGTATAGAAAAACATTTTCAATAAGAATGGTAAAGAAAATAGTAATTTATCTACTGGTATCTCCAGTTAAGAACTTCAGAAACTGAGACAAGATATATAATACTAATCTGACTCTTCTTTATTTAGCACTGTAGAGCAAGGGGGGCTTATTACTTCCCCTTATTTCAAACAGAATAGAGATGGCTATTTAGAAATATGAGGTTGATAAAAAAAATCTGGTGGTTAACATTCAAAATTCTTATTTTAGTCTAATACAAATATTTTCTGACAGGATTCTACCAAGACCTCTGCATTCTGAGGAACACGTGGGATTTTTTTTTTTTTTCTAGTATGGGAAATCACAGCAGCTGAGTAGTGCCAGGATTTCTGTTGCCAGCAAGATCACCAGCAAGGGATCCTGTTCTGGAAAGGAGGTGGGAAACCTATAGGATGGAGAAAATGGACAGGATATGATGCTGTTGCCTTAGCCTCACCTCAAGAAAATCATGGATCATTCAGCCCAAAACCAAAAAGAAAAGTAGGAAGTGAGAAGTCAACTGCACCATAATATATTTATTAACTCAGCTTGAATACCCTTGTCTTGAATAAAACATACCTTTCAGAACTACACTGCAACATTAGTTGAAAGAGTTAAAATGCAAGCATTCAAAGGTTATAAAACAAAGATTTTGTGGAGATATTCTGCTGCCAAAACCTTCAAATAAATGAGTCGCAGTCTGAGCTTGCCTTTTTACACTGGAGCCTGTATTTTAGTGGCTACTGTGTAACTATGGCAACACAAAGGACGGGTAATTTAGAGGCTGGTGGATGTGACAACTTGCAATTTTGAACAATGCTAATAAAAATGGCTTGGGAAAAGCATCATTTAACACAAACGTTTGTGGTTCAAAATTAAAAAGGCTTGTTCACTTAATTTTAAAAAATTTTAGATTTTTTTTCAGATGAATGATTACCTATATTATGTTAGTCTGATGATTAAAAGAAGGTAGAAACATGACTCGTGTGCTTTTTGTTTCATCTGCACTCTAGAGTGCAGCCAACCCATCCCCTTTGTGATGTACAAATGCAAAGCTGCTGATGTCACTATATTGCTGAAAATTAGACAAGAATCACATGGCTTTTTAAAAAGAAAGCTACGTGTTGCCCATAAAGAAAGAGGGAGAAGATCCTTACGGAATGTTATTTCTCCTTTTTTGTCTCTGGTGCATTTTAACCGCTACCCTTTATCAAAGAATCCTACAAACTGCTTCTCATTCTTTATTTTAATTGCTGAATAGTGAGCAGACATAATGCTCAGATATGACAGGTACTTAAAAGAATCACAACTGCAACAGTAAAGCTTACTTTTCATCCCTAACACCTTTCCTGTCCTTCTTTCACAAGTGATGTTTCTCAATTATCTGCCCATGAAGTTGTATAGGAAATTAGGGACTGACCCACTGCCAATGGCAAGTAAGAATGGCCAGAAACACTCAAGTTTTTGTTGTTTTTTTTTTTTTTTTTGTTTTGTTTTTTTTTTTAAATCAAAACTGAAATTGTAATCTAGGGGAAAAAAAAAATCAGGACACAGCATCTGTTGAATCACCAGGTCACCAGCCCCAAATAAAGCCAACTTCACAATATTAAGGTACAGGACTATACTAACATCCATCTACAGCCCCACTGTCCTTCCCTTCCCTGGCAGTCCTTCCACTGCAAAGGAGGGATTTTGCAATGTAATACCCATAACGCTAAATACAGAGGGATACTTCCAGATGAATTTTACATGTAGCAATAATCACAGTTTTATGGGTGAGGAAGTTCAGAAGATTAGTCTGTTATGGCTGCAGTGCACAAAAGTGTTTGTATTAGAAGTTTCACATAGCAATGGGGTGAGATAAGCTGTGAACAGCTTTACATGAAGCTCTTTTATGGTAGTTAAAGTTGGGGGGAAGTAAAGAGACCCCACAGTATTGATTTACCTAAAGAACAGCTGCTTAGAAAAGGCTGCAAAGTGTCCTAATACTCAATGTCATAAAATCACTGCACCTCCAACCCCTTGTTCCTTCCCCCACACCCGTGTGCTATTCCCATTAACCTCAGGAACAACTGCAATCCTGGTCAGAAGTGAACTAAATCTGCTTGCAGCAGAACAAAAACTTATCAAAGAAAAGCCTTGTTCCATTTTATTTGCAAAGGCCTAAACCCACAATTATAGGTTTGCATTCTAGGTTAAGGCAGCTCAAATCTTGCTGCATTTCAAATACTCCCTTGGAGAACGCCAAAATGACTGAAAAATTGTGGGTTTATTGCAATACATCAAATCCTTTTTGTTTTTGTTTCTCAGTAGCTGAGATTTGTCAGTTAGAACCTTATAAAATGTTTGCAGTTTGGAACTGGAACGATTATAAAAGCAACGCAAGCAGCATAGGCTTTAAAGACATCCCACTTCACAGTCTTTGGAACCTGCTACTTAATGTGTGGCATGAGGCTTCTGCCACATCTTGCCTGGAAGAGACTCCATTACCACTGGGTAAATCAATGTCTTAAAATAATCTCAACAGCAATTTAAGATTTGTTTTTCACTTCTTTCCTCCTAAAGGACATTAAGATTTTTTAAATAAAAAAAAACCCCAACATTTATAACGCAAAACATATTCTGAACAGACTCAAACATGCTTTTGAGTCTGTTCACAGGCTCAAAACACACTTCTATCCTTTGAAGTCGAGCACATGGAACCAAAATACACCTTTTTAGAGTACTTTCACTGATTATCTGCATGAGAAAATAAAAGCAGGACTACAGCAGCGCTGCTGCACCATTACAACTCTTGCACATGACACTAAAGGCCTACAACTCTATGTAACTACCTAAAGAAATGACCTTTGCATTAATTTTTTTTTAAATCAAACAAAAACAACAAAGAAGCCCCAACTTACTGAATTTGTGTGTAATTGTTAATCTTAGGAAGGTATTTCTACCTAAAATCAGAGGAACATAAACTGTCAGGAGGAGGTACAGTAGAAAATAAACTCTAGCTGCTACACACATGTGGGTTTTAAGTTAGGTTCCAAAGGGAGCTTGGAAGACAGGAAAAGTAGGACTGGAAAATGAAGCGTCATTTTTAATTCCTCTTATTCTTCAGAGGCACTGAGTTTGCAGACTGACCAGGGATATGTGCTCTGAAACATGCCTCACATCCTTAAATCTCAATGGGAAGAACCCTCTGTTGCCTCAGGCTTTCCTGAGAGCAGATAATTATATTATAGTGGTGCTGTGTGGATTTATTTATTTTTATAAGTGAACACATGAAGTGTAGTATACTTTGGGGTTTTGTTTAAATCACTCAGATGGTATCACACAGAAGAAAGCAAAAAGGAACCATCAGTGAGTGCTGCTGCATGGGCGTGTATTGTAACACACAGGAACTGGGGAAAGGGATTCTGACCCCCAGGAGGCTGTGAATTTGAGCAGAAAACTCAAATACAGGGTATATTAATAATTGTTGCACAGTGTGAGATAGACTTAGCATCGCGCTCCAAGGAGCTGCTTTTCACTGAGCGACCATTAAAGAATACCCCAGCTTCCTCCAACAAGGTGAGATCCCTGCCTGGTGGAGAAGAAAAGACTATTTGTGTGTGAGAGATATATGATTAAAAATGGCTTTATAACATTTTAACATGTACTTCAAAGATAGTTTAAAAAATGCCAGTAGCCTCCACAGAGCACTTGTGTTGACACATTTTTGAGGCCTAATTTTCACTATGCCCACTTCAAATGAATAAGCATATCAGAGTGAAAAACACAAATGGCCACTTTCTAAAAAGAAAAAAAGGCAGGGAACTGGAGAAAATCCAATAAAAATGGGGGATGCTGAACAGCAATTTAGCTTGCATATTCTTATCTGAGAGGAATTCCAAATGAATGCTGAATCCAGGGCTTATACTTGGATGATCCAAAATGTTTCTATATTTAAACACATTATCAAGTCTCAAACTCCTTGAATGAGAAATATTATCAACATATTAACTATATACATATATATTTGCTTTTGCATCTATGATTTCTATGCTAATATTTCCAGATATAACAAATAAGCCCAACTGCAACTATGTAAGACAAATAGCCCATTATTAAGAACAGTCAACATAAAATGGACAAAAATCTGATCTTAAAGTGCAGTTAACATGGTGAAACACAAGAATGATGTATCATTACCATTGTTTTAAATGCAGTTTTCTTCATCTCCTTCTCCAAACTATAAAAATCGGTGCTCTTTCCAAAGAATGTAACACTGCCAAGCATGATTTTAACACACATGCCACTCACTAAGGAAAAAAATGTCATTCTTCCAATCTAGACTGCTGAATAGAGTAACAGGAACTGCTACAATGTTCTAGGACTTGAATGTCTCCTGCACCCATTAAGGTTTTAAGTTTGATCCCTACCAAATAGAATCATAAACATGGTGCAGCTGGCATGAATTCTTTTGCTCAGAACTCTGAAAAAAATGTTTTGGGATAAATCTATGACAGATGTCCATATTTCATTTACAGTTTGTTTTCTGAGCTTTCTAACATCATGTCTGTGTCAACAAGCAATGGAGTGGAGAACAGAAACAGATATGAAAGAAGCTGTACAAATCATCATCTAGGAGCCATGAGGTAGAGAACAGCTCAGAAAGAGAGAAAATTTGAATTGCAGGTTCTGCTTTGGCCAGCAGGTACAGGGCTCTGTGTCAGGGGATGCATTCAGGCCCAAGAAGGATATGCCAGGTGTGATAGCTACAGAATCAGATATTTCTGACTGAACAAGCAGCTCTCCAAGTGGTTGTAGTATGGTTTTGAGAAGCCCTGTAAAACTTGATTTAACCTTCCTACCCACGCTCCCCCAACAAAATACTAAAATCATTACTGTGAAATCAATAGCAGTCATTAACCATGTCAGGGCACCCACTGTAAAACCACTGCTGTCATCTGTATGTATCTTGTTCAGTAATGATCAATAGAGTTTACTCATCTTAATTGCTTCAGCCTTCACCTAATTAGAGCTGTCTCTGAATTTCCAGTTGTTTATTGTTGCTGTGGATGTTTTTAAGCTTGCACATCCCACCAGAAAACTCATTTATTCTAATGAAAATACCACTACTACATCAAGCTAGCATCATTGTAGTGTTTGCAAATCCTGTCTCACTGAGTCTATAAACATTCAAACCATATAAACACTTCAACTGCATAATCTGCAAAGAACAGAGACACAAACTCTCAACTTCAACAAAAAATGATTTTTCTTTAGTTTTGAGAGTCCATTTGTGTTTTTTTTCTTATAAAACAAAAGAATCTACTCCACCCATCCTACACTAGGATGTTCCAAAGACTGTATCTGAGCCAAAAGGCATCACTCCTTCTCAGGTTACCTTGCAAAGTATTTCCACTGTTTTGGATGTGCTTTTTCATGTGAATTGTTTTTTTTTTTATTGTTATCGTTTCTGTCCATCAAATAGACTAACTTGCCATTTCCAAATTCACAGTAGGCTCTTAATGAAATACAGAATTTTGGACATTTCCCCTCCCTGCCACTGTTATCTATGCCTGGTTATGTGAACTAAGGGTTTTTTAGATTTATAATATTCCTAACAAAAAGTAACTGACTCAAATCACTTACCTACAAGACAGCAGCTCTAACCAGTGCATACTTTTAAACAAAAGTTTCTCCTAGCTCTCAGGTATTTTTTAAAATGCTGATAACTCTTATGGACTCATTGCTCTAGAAACAAAATAGACATTCTTAATTAAGCAGCAAAAAAGCCCAAGCATAAACGACAAGGCACTAAATTTAAATTAATATTTAAAAATTGCAGCTGATTAGAGGTGTGTCCTCCATGAAACTCCTTATCTCATAAACATCTGTGGTACACACAACCTGCCCAGGTGAACTTCTGGCCTCAGCTAAGCCCTAACAAAATTGTAGCTGAAAATCACCTGAGAATGGTCCTTCAGATCAGCTGCATTTCAGAGAGCTACCCAGCTTCACAGATGCTTGGCTGGAGAAAAATTCAGCTGGCAGACTTGCTTTTAACAAAAGGTCACCTTTTTAACTACTCCACCAGTTCCATTGCTCAAAGATGACTTACATATAGAGAAAACACTCCTTTTAAAAACGTCAGCATAACAATGAAACCTCTTGCTCTTGCTGACCAGAAGATACACACGTTTAGATTGCAGTAGGACAGGGGAAAACTGATGGCAGTAAGAACTCAGTACCGACATGGCAAGCTACCACCTGTAACAGAAAACAGAGCTGTTTTCTTTTGAAACGGAACTAATTCCAATTGCCTGTGCCTTGTAGGGCCCAGATTATCTGCTGCCTGACATCATTTTCTGATATCTGAAAAATTAAGAAATTAAACTGGGTAATGAACTTTCATATTTTGTTGTTACAGTTTCCTAACAGGTAAATATTTCTTTCATATACCTTATGAACTATGTTAAATATTTCATCTGCAATGCCATATAACCCGATGAGCATTTTTTCCAGGGAGTAACTCTGCCCACATTATCCCACCTCTCCAAAGAGCCAGGTCGCACCTGTTTGACCCCCTCCTCCCCCAACTCAGAATAAAACTACTAAATTCTGTGCTCTAGTAAAAGGTGCAGCAATGCTCACAAGCATGCACCTAGTAATTAACCAACAAGGGGTTAATTATTATCATGCCTCATGGCATTATCAGGAAACCTTTTGTTTTGTTTTATTTTCTTTATAATCAGGTGCAAGGACAGATGTTGTCAGAGCCAGAAGTGACGCTAATCCTGGGCTTCTCCCACAATTGCCCCTGGTATTCCTGCTTATCTCAGGCCTGTCTGGCTCTTTATTCTATCAGCTTTTTATTTGCACGTGAAAACATCGCAATATTCATTTCCATGCTGCATCATTTTACACATGAAAATGCTGAAGACAAGACCTAAGACGTGCATTACTGGCTGTGTGCACTGCGTAATTAACATGCATATGATCTGCATGCAAATCACGTCATTGGAAATAGTGACTATTAGCATAACAAGCGCTTATTATTTATTGAGATGCAACTAGAGCAGGCATCCTGCTGGGCTCTGACTTCTTCAGTCACAACGGCACCATCTTTTCTTTCTTTGGCACCATCTTCTATTCCTTCGTTTCCACATTCTCCTCTCCTCCTGCTGATGACCAGCACAGCAAACAGGGAGCCTCCCTCCTGTGCCTTTCTTTAGGGCTGGAAGCCTTGAGTGCTGAATTCCCCTCGAGTATCTGAAGTGAACTCCTGCCCAAACCACCCCTTCACCCGCATTATCTCATTCCCAACTGATAACAAGTTTAAAGCACCTAGGCTTCTTTCTCTATCCTTTTTTTTTTTAAGAATAAAATATGAGAAAACAAAAGCTCAACTGTGCAAAGTCATAAACCTTTACCAATATCATGCCTACTCCTCCTATCCCACTTCAGAAGAATTTAACCTTTTAATCGTCCAGCCATGAAATATAACAGGAAAGCACAATTTTACTATTTTTCAGCAGGTGAGCAAGGCTTCCTTGCTAGATCATTTCATTGGCCGTGCCTGCTGAAAGCTCTAGGTCACTGCTGCTGGCACTGCTTCCCTGCTCCACTCCCTACCCCACTGAATTCCCAGGGTCTCTGCAGGACTCCTCAACATTTCCCAGTATTTCTGTGAGAGCAAAAACTTGCAAAACTGTTCCTGGCCCAGTAATCCCTTCCCCAGCCCTGCTGGGCTCCACAGTGTATGTCTGTTCTCTCAGAGACTACACCCGCTGCTTCAGAGATGGCTGTGTTACAGAAATGAACTAATTAGCAGGGGGAATGAGTTCAATTATTTATCACTTTGCCAAAACTGACATGTTTGGCCTGAAATTTTCCGAGCTGCATGCCAACCTAAGGATTGACTTTGGTCTTGGTTAAAAACAAAACAATTCCCGAGAATCATTAGAAAATAAGACATGATTTTTCTATTGAGTTGTGCTGGTCTTCCCTGAGAAACCTTGTCCTGCAATACAAAACACTTACTTGGTTCTGGAAGGCCCTGGAGAACAGAGAGGGTAAGATATGAAGGGAAGTCAAGAATGTGAAGAGTAACTGGGAAATAGAAAAGGAAAGTGAAAACCAATTTAGATGGAAAGTCTGGAGCTGAATGTTGGGCCTGCTGGAGGTGGTTCACTGCTCTACAGTGATAAACGGCTGTAACTCAGGGAACCAGCACAGAACAGTGATAAATGGCTGTAACTCAGGGAACCAGCACAGAACAGTGATAAATGGCTGTAACTCAGGGAACCAGCACAGAACAGTGATAAATGGCTGTAACTCAGGGAACCAGCACAGAACCATACGACACTTTGAGTTCAAAGGGCCCTTAAAGATCATCTTGTTCACCCCCACTGCCATGGGCAGGGCCACCTTCCAGAAGCCCAGATTGCTTAGGGCCCCATCCAGCCTGGCCTTGAACACTTCCAAGGATGAACATTCACAGCCTGTGCCAGGGCCTCACCACCCTCACAGTAAATTTCTGCCAAATATCCCATCTAAACCCCCCCTGCCAGTGTGAAGCCATTCCCCCTTGTTCAAAGTCCCTCTCCTGTAGCCCCTTTAGGCACTGAAGGGACTCAGTTCTCCCTGGAGCCTTCTCTTCTCCAGGCTGAACAACCACAGCTCTCTCAGTCTGTCTTGATCACAGACACCTTTACACCACAGTGGCGGCACAAACAAAGCTGAGAAGTGACTAGAAATGTCCAGAAGTGACTGGAATTCTGTCAGAAATTTATTTTGTTAAGAAGAGGCTTTAAGGCACTGTCACACTATCTCTGGTTCAGCAAGCTTTTAGCTAAAACTCTCCAACTGCCAGCTCTACGACTGCTAGAGCAAACATCTCTGCTTTAGAGAAATTTTAAATCTTTTTATTAAATATCCTGTTGGTTTATGAAAAAAATGTGACTTCACAACACTAAGACAACTCCCTTGGACCCCTGTTAATCTTCATAGTTAAATTAGCTGGGAGAGATGTGGGAGTTCAAGGACTTCAACCTGAATTCTTTCCATCCCACTTCCTGTTCTGATAGCTCCACAATAGTCAAGAGTCCAATCAACACCTTTCAGTATCTTAAGTTGATATTATTTCCAGCAAATAATTTGGCAGGAGAGATAGTGAGAAATATTCTTACAGAAACAACCCTAACACAGGAAGCCAAAACAGAGATCCTTGCTCCAGTCAGGCACAGAAGCAACCTCAACTAAACTTTGTACATTGTGACCTTAATCACTACTCTGTAAGGAAAAAAAAAAAGAACAGAACCCAAGCCCTTATTTTCTGTTTTATCCATGTACAATAATGAAATATTTCTAAACCAGCCTCCCGTTTCTCTATCCTATTTCAACATTGGCAGAGTGCGGCCATCTGGTTAAGGCTGAGCTGTCAAATGGTGGCTCACTTTGCTATCAGAGACCTAAACTAGGACTGATAACCACAGCTCTGTAGCTCTGTTTCAGTGAATTCCTCTAGAATTAAGGAGTGGTCGTTGGATATGTTTGTTTAGAGACTTCAATGAACTGAACTGCACAAGGGAAGACAGGATGAAAGGACAAAAGTCAGTAAGCATATCCTGCCCCCCCCCCCCCAGTTAAAAAAACAGATTACTAATTAGATTAATGCACACACTCATATTTAGCATTTTAACAGGCACACCTAAGAAACTGAAGAAACTCCTTGCCTTTGAGATTAATTAAGAAATAAACAAAGATTCATCTGGAAACCCCCTTCTTGGTTATTCCCTCCACTTTCCCACTAATGTGCGACTGTGCTTTGGTTCAAATAGATTTTTAAAGAAATAAAGAACAGAATTCTCAGAAATTAGTTTATAAGATAGTATGTCCACAGAGGCTTTTCTTCTAATCACCTTGTTCTTCTTGCCTGCATTGAATCCATTCTACTAAAGTTATAGCTACAGTTCACTACTGTTCCTGAAAATGTCCAAAGAAAGTTTCATTCTCCTCCCATGATCTCACCCTGTCTTGCTTAGCCAAGTCATAAGTTACCTTTGGCTCTCATTTTTTAATTTCTAAAATAATCCCTTGTTCCTAAATGATTTGATAACATACACATTGCCACAATAATTTCAACCACATCACAATATATTGCAAACCCCTCATTTTAAGGATGTTAAAATCTAGAAGTGAAATCAGAGCCCAATGTCAATAAATAAGAAAATAATGTACCCAAAGTGGGGAGCAACTTAAAGATTCAAACACATTTCATGGGCAAAGCTGGGCTGCAGTAATTTGCTGAGGATACAGGTAGATGTGATGAAAGCCCACCTGACAGCACAAGGTATGGTTTGGAAAGACATGGGTGGCTGCAAGGGAAAGCAAATTGGTGGCATGGAGGGGATGATGTAGGAAAGGTAAAATAACTCACAGAAAAGAACTGTAGTGGTGGAGAGAGGGAAACATACAGTATCACTCACAGAAAACTGATTTTATCAGTCACATGTTTAGCTCACTACAGCTGATGTAAAGTCAGCCCATACAAACATGATATGAGAAGTGAGAATGTCACTAAAATCAAGAATTTGTCAGAAGTAACAGCAGAAAGGGACCAAAACTTTTAAGTCACAGTGTGGAGGACACCTCTGATTTTGCCCTCTGGGTGTTGGTGGTCAAGCCACCAGCACACTTAGACCTAAAGGAATAACAAACAACTTCTTGCTGCCATATGGCATTTTGGCTTTTAACCTCTATTAACAAAGAAATGACTCAGTGGTTATAGTTAGAAGTCAACAAAGAATTTCAACAACATAAGAGCATGAAACTCACAGACTGACTTCAGTTTGAAATCAGTCTTTTGATTTCAGAAAATTTCTTTCTTTCCTTTGCGTGCACATTTAAGATGCTAGAAATGTGTAAATGCTCATTTCTTTCTACCACCTGATCCCTCTCATGAGTCCTTTGCTTCAGAAATGCTCTCAAAGCACAAATGAATAAACACTCTCCCTGGGAGTAGACAGAGGATACACACAGTCCCAAAACACAGGTCAAGTGGAATTTAAGGCTTTCCTGCGTGAATGTAACCTCTGTGAACTTGACCTGGCACTGTATACTCATATTTCTTTCCTGTAGGCTCATGTTGATGATTCTCCCGTCTCCTTTTCCCTCTCATCTTTTTCCACAGAGATACACAGTTGCCTATAAATACATCTCCAGCCATTTCCTGATAATATTCTATTCATCCCTTCTGCATTCAAAACAGTTTCAGTTCTGCAAATGCAATATTATGTTTCAGATGTCCCTGAAAACAAAAATTCAGTCTTTGCATAAAAATGCAAATGAAACATGAAACTATGCATGTGCATATCAGATGGTATCAAATAACATGAATGCTTTCAAAGAAATTTTTAAAGCATTAAGTCATGTTACGAAGAGTATTTCTAGCTGCAAGTTTCATAACAAGAATAAATCAACCTTGACAATGAACATGAAAGAGGGAATGAAACCTTTTTGAACACTCAAGGTGGTTTGCTCATTTCCCCCAAACCAAAATGAATGAATTAGTTGATATATCTGAAAATTAACTTAAACTAACAACATAATCAGGAAAGATAAACTTAAAAGTTAAAATTAGATTAAAAAGATTAAAATATTACTTGGGGCTGATGAGAGCACATGGTAACTCCACAGCAGCTGCTGAGCTGAGCCTTTGTACGTTAAGGAACAACAAAAAAATAACATACTGTTAAAAAGAGCTGACCTCAGCCCTTGGACTTTGCTCAGGCACTAATCAGACTTCCAATGTTTAGCATTTATCCCCTGGCTACTTATTGACCATCTATACCTGGACACACATAAACACAGCCACTAGCGAAGGCATGGTTACTGGGGCTCCCTGTGCTAACCCTGCACACAGGTTTCACACATTCCAATGCCACTTATGTCCAATTAATTAGCCTCAAATTGCAGCAATCAGTTTTAATAAAATTAGATGTTTTATTTATAGTAAGAATATATTTAAAAAAAATCATTCACTAATAAAAACAAATTACACACCTTCTCATAATACTGCTGTAGCAGCACAATGTCAATCCAAGTGTTTCCACTGTGGAGTGTGCAATTATTTATCCTGGCCAAATGTATATTTAACTGCATATACTTAAGCAGCATAAGAACATCATGTGGAAGCCTTAATGCCTGTTTATACAATAGCAGTGTTTTTAAGCCCCATGGAGCTGTGTAATACTGAGCAGGTTTAAGCCTCAGGATGTTGGAGCTCAATGCAGAAAGATCAGGAGCAAAGTGACTGCCTATTCTGTGAAGTTTCAACATCACTGTGAATCTTATTAGCTGTCATAAAAAGGTCACAAAGTCACCTTATCATACTGCTGAAAAATCCCTATGTCGTGAGGAAGCTGAGGAATTAAGAGAAACAGGATAGGATCTACAGATAGCGTATGGACCCCCAATACAGAATATCTAGTTGGACACCAAGGAAATTATCATGACACCAAGGAATGACGTGACATGAGCAGCAGCTCCAAGAATCCTGGGGCAGCAAATAAATAGTTACAGTCTTTTGTCCCTGTCCCTCCACTCCCCAACTGGTAGAATGCAGCACAGCTACTGCACAGAGCGGGAATTTCCTTCCATTGGGCACAGACATTCATTCCACACGGTCCATACACTCCGTCCTCTGCACTTCTGTCTGTGCACATACAAGGGAAATGAGACATTCCCTGCTCTTTGAAAACCCAGTTATAAGTGACATATAAGGCCTGGGGCAGAAGGGGAAAAGAGTGCACCTCTTTGTGCAGGGCCAGGAAACAGGGAAGGAACCTTCATTTTATCTGAAGACATCTTCTGTCTCCACAAGTGCCAGGTCAGGCACTTACTTTCTTTGGTATCAATAAGCCCAAAAGCACTCCCTGCTTACTTCATTACCTTCTAAAAACATAAGAGCTGCCATTCAGGACAGCTGAAGGACATAGCTGCAAAATATAGAGAATTTCAAATATGAGCCTAAACTTGTAGATACCGTAGAGCTTCTTCTGCTATGCTGCAGATGTGGATATTTATTGGATATACCAGTGTAGTAGTACCATCCAGCTTCAGACATTTAAGTTAACTGTCCAATTTAGGAATCTCATTACCATGTATATGCAATGGATCAAAGCATCCAGATATTCAGAATTCCTTGGAGGGCTTTCACTGATGGAGACCCTTCACCCCACCTACAGTGTTTGAAATCTCTTCACTGGAGGGGACAAAAGTGGGAATAAATGACAGATGGATGGAAGAAAGAGAGAGAGAGAGAAGAAGAGAAAGAAAAGAAAGAAAAGAAAGAAAAGAAAGAAAAGAAAGAAAAGAAAGAAAAGAAAGAAAAGAAAGAAAAGAAAGAAAGAAAAGAAAAGAAAGAAAACAAACTCAAGCAAAGCTCAGAAGAGCATGCACGAAGGAAAACACATGCATCTTACATTTGGACTCAGAATTCGGATATAATTTTCTAAACAATACCATTACAGGAAACATTCATCTGCTAAAAAGGAAGCTTAGATCCTGACTATTAACATTAATATTTGTATTAGCATGGAAGCAAATACTAATAAACTATTGTCGTAATCACAGGACAATACCTAACTGTATACCAGGAGGAAAAACAAATAAATATTGAAATTTACAATTATGGACAACAAAGATAGCCAAACTAAGATTAAAAGGCGAATGCCTAGGTTTTCCAGCAATGCAATATTTAGTAATAAACACAACATTTGAAAAAATCACCAGTGTACAAATTTGCTTCACAGCCACAGTGAGCTCCCACGCTCTTCAAACAGCCCCAAACTGGGGTTCTGCTTTGGGAGCCTGACAGCTGTCTGCTATTAGTTTTATCTATTCAATCTCCAAATCCCAAACTCAGAGGTTACTGGTGTAGGTCAGTTGTGAGACTGTGTTGACTCTCTTGCCATTTGACATGGAAAACCAAACAACAAAGTCTGCTCTGTGTCAGCAAGCATTTCACATTCTTAGGTTTGTCATGCAAAGCACAAAGACCCTGATACAGTTCAAAATGCTCTTTGTATCTACAATCTTGTTTACCCTTGGAATACAAGCTTAATTTCCCACATGTCTAAAGTGTTTTGAAAGCCACTTCATACAACAGAAAAGACAGTGCTAATCTCTGGCAGTGGAACCAGAAATAGAGGGTTTCAGAAAAACCTCCAAATCAGCAGTGAAATCAGCTTTATACTTATATACTTTGAGTGCGGGTGTGTGAAAGGAAGCATCTCTTCAGGAAAATCTAGTTCCAGTGGTGCAGGATTGTGGTTTTGCCATCCCTAGATGTAAATTATTCAGCTGCTTAAATCAGGCAGTTTTCCCTGTTTACACAGAATCAGCACCAACAGTTCTGGAACAGGCAAGGTCCCTTCACCTGTCCACACGCCCAGTGCAGCCTTCCAGGGAAGCACAAACTGTCTGCATGGGCAAAAACGAAAAGCCTGGCTTAGTCACCATGAGTTGCTCCCTTGAGGGCACCTCCCACCTTCCTTTAGCTTTGTAGTGAACAGCAGCTGCTTGCCCAAACATTTTACTTAGATGCTACAGGTGAGATGTAAATATGCCCTAAAATATAAAGAAATGCAGAATGAGAATCACAGCTACAAAAGCAAGGGGCATGACACCAGGGGAGAGGATTCAACAAGAAATGCAGCTCCTAAAGCCTAGGTCCAGACTATCTCTTACATATGTTTACATCTAATCAAAACAGGCAGTTCTGAAGAGGATTAGAACTTGAGTGATAACCAAGCATGTGAAGATTGCCCAATCAAATTACTTTGGAGGGAAGAGCTTGCAGTTGTAGGGTGTTTTGTTTGGTTGGTTTTAGCACTGAGTGGTAAATGTCTGAGAAGTGGCACCTTCTCATAAGAAGAATTCTTGAAAAAGCCAAAGAACTGTTCTCAGTGCCTTGTCAGCCTGTGGAGATACTAAACCAGGTATTAGAGAATACCTGAATACCTGAGTAAGAGAAGAATAGGATAATTCTTGGCTTCTTGAATGCACACAGGTCCATACTGCAGTAAAATCTGCTCTTTTTTTTTTGTGGCCATGAATACACAGAGGAGGAACTGTCCCCAAGGAAAACCAATTCTAATTTTACAAAAAGTCAGTTAACTTACAGGCATAAAACTGCTTCAGCAGCTAGCCCCCACAAGTCAATCATACATCTGCTATTCCTACATGATGTGGTATTTTGGAGTCTGGATAGAATTTTCTACACAAACACCATCTCAGCTGAAAAATTATCTACTTCCTTAAGCCATCCCCTCCTTAAACCTCTCTCTAGCCTTCCAACAGCTTCCAACCTCACTAAGTTGGTTGTTGGAATCACACTCTTAGCTGCCATCATGCAATGAGTAAAATTAGACCAAGCCTAAGAAACAAACGAAACTTTCAAACCTATTTCCATTCCTTAATGCCTCTCTGAACGGAATTAACACTACCAAATCCTACAGAAGTACTGCCCAGAATACTTCGTCCAGTGTACCACATGTGCACTCCCCCAAAAAACATGTAAAATGAAAAAGGAAAAACATTGTTACTGTGTCTGCTGAACACACTCACACAAAGCTTGTGTTATGTTATGAAAATATTTGTTTCTAGACCTGAAGAAAACTTTACAAGAAGTTTGTCATCTTTTAGACCACTGAAATAGATCTGTCAAAGACACTGCTTCCCTTGACTAACCTTGGCATGTTTGTATGTAGAGTGTCCTTTTCTTCCTTTTGGTAATGCTCATTTCAGCCCCCTGGTACAGATACTATACTTTTGTTTTGAACTACTATTTGTTGCTTAACTTTGCAATTACTTTATGGAATCTAAAACCACTTTGGATTGCAGCTTGTGAAAAGGTTCCTTGGAAAATAAAAGTATATGGTGTTGTGATTCTAATCAGCAGATCCCAGGGCCATAAACTTCAAAGAATCTTTGCAATGTGAATTTCCCCTGCTTCTGAGAGTCAGTTTTCAAGATAAATGTGGGATCTTTCAAAGACAGAGAGATGGATATCTACAGGTACCAAGGTACAATTTACATATTTAGAAGCAATAGCACATTTTTCTAATTTAGTGATAAAATCCAAACAGATGGTCAAACAGAGCAGATGATCTGCTAGGCATGAATCATTTCACCAGTCCTGTGACTTTGCTGTTAAGCAACTCTAGATGGGCATATATACACAAACTGCAGTGAGTCACAGTAGAGACACAGCGAGCAAGGAACGCTCAAAACCACTTTTTATCTATATTATCCTAAAACAACTTAGAGAGTTTAAGTAATTTTTAGGAAATTATGCATATTTAGTGTACAGGATCCTTATACAGGGGTGCTTTACTGACCCAGTAAGGAAAAGAAACGGGCAAAGCGGAGCTTGCAAGTTGTCTTAATTGTAGCAACTTAATGCAAGTGCAACTGCCAGGATGTTCTGGAAGTGAAGGAACTGTGAACTGATGGCATGGAATCTTCCAGGCAGAGTGGAAATAGTGTGGCAGCAGCTTCCTCAGCTGAGACCTCCTGAGGTCTGTAGATGACTTCAGTGGATGTAGTTACTCCTGCTGCTGACAGAAGGGACATCCTCCCTCTGCAAACCCACTGACACAGAACACCAGAGGAATCTCCCTGCAATTCCTTTACAGGGAAGCTCCACAAACACGTCAATACTCCTGAGAGAGCACTGCAGGGCAGGGAGATGCAGCAGGGGAAGGACTTGATGGGAATTCCACTGCAGTTATGAGGCAGGAATATCTATTTCTACGTATTATTATAGCAATCGGGTCCACCTGAAGCTTAAGATATAACTCAGTCATGTTCTAACAATTTAAGATGAAGACTATCCAGTCAATGTGTCTATAGATATCTCTTCCAGAACCATTTTCTCTGGTTTGCCCCTTTTCTTATGTATTGTGGTGCCACTGCTAGAGCAGTAGAATCCAGCAATGATGAGATGGGGAGTGATGGAGTAGTTCTGCTACACCTTCATTTAACTTCAGCTTCACTGTCTCAATTAAGAAGAAAAACTGAAACCACAGTCAGGACTTTGAGCTGTCTTATCCTACCATAAAACTACATAAAGGATATCTTAACAAAATTTCCTTTTTCTTTTCCTTATATTATAAAATTTCCATTGTCTGCAATAAATTTGTCTGCAATAAATCAGCATAAAACAAAAAACAAAAAAAAAACCAAAAAAAAAAAAAGGAAATTTGGTGCAGCTTAAAGGAAATTTGATGCAAACTTCTTAAGCAATATCCATCAGTACCATGACTCTAATAATTCTGCTTTCAGTGGAATCTGCCTCAAAAAAAAAGCAGTGACATCTTCTCTCCCACTTTTCAAAAAAGGCCAATATTTCCCCCAGCTTGATGACTTGCTTCAGCTTGCTTTTCAGCCCTTCTGAAGTGTGATCCAAATCCCCTTGGTTATGAAGGCAATCCAACAATCTCCCTCCACCACCAAGAACTAGACCATCTTTTAGTAATCTCATCACTGTAGCAGGATTCAAGAAATTAAATTGCAATTAGTGAATTGAAACATATGCCAGACAAAGGGGTTTACTCCACAAATGTGAAATACTGTCTACTACCTGAGCCAAGACATATGAATAACTTTAATCTGTTTTTATAAAATTCAAAATAGCAGCAAAATACTACTCTTCAGCTATTTTTGAAAGCCATAATTTTTACCATTTGTATTGCACTTAATGACATTCTTATTCATAGCAAAGTATGTGTGCTCTGTATGGAATGTCCTCTGGCTCTCTGCTTGGTTTCTGCTTCACTTCCAGTTCTTCTTTCCTGTCCATCTCCTGTCAGGGGTCCACAGTCTCCCCTGGGATTATTCAGAGATCTTTCCAAAAGCAGGAAATACTTATAAAATGCTGACTGCCAGGAAGCAGCTTCAGTCACAAATCTCCCTAAGAGTTAATCTGAATGTGAACTTGTATTTAACTGAGCTGCATTCATCAGATGCGATCAGGATACAGACACACTTTTGAAGAGCAAGCTCAGCACTGTTTTTACTGTTTTACCTACAGTCCATCAATGCTGTAGCTGCTGGAAGCACCAAGACAACACAACCCACTCCTGACAAGTCATGACAATGAGGAGCTGGGAGGACCCTTCTCTGGCTTTATGCAAAGCCAGGCAATGTACGCAACCTCAAATAGAACTGTAAAAGGGAAGCAGTCGAAGTTAATCATGCTCAGCAGTAGGTTTTTGAGCACTTCATCACTGATGATTTTTAAAAGGTCATAGAGACACTCCCCTAATAGCATTAAAGCTACTCTTGACAAGCTCACATTCAGTCTCCTGTCCCAGTCACAACTTCGTGATAAATCCGGTCTGAATTACCTCTTCTAAATAACAGCTTACACAGGTAAGCAACTACAGAAAGATTAATTCAGATCAAATTTACATACACATATTACAAATTCAAGTTATATATATGAAGCCAAGGGCCAGACTTAGTCTTAGGTGGAGCAGCTGTGTCTGACAATGTGAAATCAACTTAAATAACCAGATGGCACACACCATGTCCATATACACAGAATGGACAAAAACAATAGGATATCTATTTCTAACCTTGAAAAAAATAATCCCAAACTAAATTAAAAAAAAAATCACAAACTAAATAGAAAGGTATTTTAATGCCTTTTTTGATTTAAAATGCCTTTGTTCTAGGCAAACTGAAATTATCTTGAAGTCAGAAAGTAAGCTCAGCTGTGCTGTGCAATGATTCCATTAACCTTGCAATCAAGCATTAAATTCAATGCCCTTGTTTGGATTTCCCTGCTGTAGGGGAAAATGTAAGGTCTGTGCTTTACCTTACCAGAGTAAAAGCCTCACAACTAAACTTCTACAACTAACAGCATAAGAAACTAAAGTAGCTAGCATATTGCAAAAATTCATCTGATAACTTTTTAATGATTAACCTCATGCTCACAGGTTCACAGTCTTTCACACTTGTTCTCCCATGCATTCAATTAACATCTGCTTTGAACAAGTTAAATTGAATCTTAATATGTTTTCTGCATGTACCAATAAAGCAACTCAGCACCTCTGCTTACTGCCTCACAGAATGAAGAAAACAATTAGATACTGCACAGTTTTATTCAAGTCCTTTTCCTTAGGCCCATTTTTGCCCCAGAAAACACCTTGAACTGAGATTAATTTTTTGTTTAAACTGCACATCATGGTCACCCAGCAAGCAAAGAGGAGCTCTTTTTAAATCATTGCCCTACTGTCAGAAACCCCTCATCTCCTGCATAAGGTATTATATTCTAAATAGAAAAGACTAAATCAAAGCAACACATCATAGTATTACCAGCTCTGGGACCAAGGGTAATTTTTCTGCCATGCAGAGTGTTTATTGTGTGCAAAGTCTGTCCCCCTCCAAGAGAACTGAAAGGATGGTTTTCAAAGCTGAAACAAATGACAGCCTAGGGATTGCACTTCAGTGGGTCACAGCCCCATTTTAGGTGTAATACATTTAAACACACAAATAACCCCTCTTGTCAAATGTTCCTAATTGGTGCCTGATGCGTGGCATCTTCAGGAAAGGAGTTCAGCAAACAAGAAGCGTTGCAAGCACAGAAAATATTGGATGGGGGAAGGAACCAATGACAGGAATGTACCATTGGCTCTCCAGAAAAGCTTTTACTTAAACAACAATATACTTTATCTTAGACAAATGCTGAATTTGAAACAGACGCTTTTGCTACTGTGGCAATATTGGCTCAGAAGCCACAGCAGCAGAAGAGGATGACACTTGATTCGCCTCCAGCTGCATCACAAGGTGGCAACACCCTCACCCATAGGACCAGCAGTGAGTGCTGGTTGGGTTTTAAGCTGCAAATTTCAGAAAGAGATATGAGCTCCTGGAAAAATCCAGGCATATTTTACAACTGGCAAGCATACGTTGACTTATAATTCAAACTGAGCTGGGATTCTCTGAGAGGTTTTAGCTCTTTTGTTTACATTTGACATCCTGCTCTTTGCTAATATCACAAGGACAGCAAAACAGATTTAGATTTAGTTTGCTTAGAAAACAATGCTAGATTCTCCATCTCTTGTGTTTCCTTAGTAATATATGCATCACAATGAATAAAGTATCAGTAATATCAAGCTCAGTCATGTCCTGGGAATGACTTAAGAGATAGCAAAAAGAAAAAAAACCCCTTAATTCAAAAATTGGTTTGAGCGTGCACCTCAAAAGTCATTTTCTATACTTAGAGGCCCCTCATGGAAGAAAAAGGATCTGGGTCACTTACTGCATCAGCAGTAACACTGATCAGGCTACAGAAGGGAAAGAAGCAGCCATGTGCTGATCTCGTTAAAAAACAACAGTATTTAACCCATTTATATCAACATTAATAGAATATTTCACTGGGTTCCTTTGTGACTGCACTCCCATGAATTATGGATTTCCAGTCCTCTAATTCTTGACCTTTGGCCTTGACTGTTCACATTGAATCACTGGAATTGGAGGAGAATCAATGGACATGAGAAGAGAACTCGATCCTTTCCATTTCAAACACTACTAAAACAGGAGTTCAACACTTTCTTGTGCTGTGTCCCATCCACAAAAACACTGGGGAGATTCCAGCAAAGCACTCAGAAGACACAAAACCAGCATTTCTCCCGACACCTCTGTGAACACAAAACCTAAAATACTCCGGTGTAAGAGCCTGAGATGAGACACAGTACTCCAGGCAGCTCTTCAAAATGCTGTTTATTGTACATAGCAGTCCAGGGCCATGGGTGGCAGAGCCTGTGCCTACAGCTGTCAGCTCCAGCTACAGGCAAGCCTGAAGACCTTTTAGTTCTGATTACAACACATTATTTATTTTATATAAATAATAATATTATTTTATTCCTATATTTTATATAAATAATTAACATTATTTTATTCCTACATTCCTTTGCTGAGCATCTTAATACATAACAACCAACCAGCATCACATATAACACCTTTGCTATTACCTATAGCCTATCATAACCACCATCATCACCATATTATGGTCAATACTATCCAATCACATGAGTTAGTATGTTACAGTTTAATCTTAAAGTAGTTTTTCAGTTTTCTTGCAGTGGAAAATTCTTAGACCTTTTTTCTGCTTGCCACATTGGCATGTCTGTTTGCCTTTAGTATCTTTCTGCTTTTCGTAAGACCTATTTTTGCCTGGTAAGAACATTTTTTTTGTTTGTGGCCAACATATCCTTTGCTCTAGTCATAAAACAGAGGAGATTCCTTCCAACTCGACTTAGCCTTTGCTTTCTTAGTTGTGGTGTTACATGGTTTGCTCTGTCTTGCCCCGCGAAAATGTAGGGTTCATTCCAAGCCTGTGATCCTCCCCCGAAGTATCATGGAGCTGTAATCCCATTGGCCCGAGTCTTATTCCCTGCCCACTTTGAATCTCCCTGTTAAGCTGTGGGGGGAGACCACAGAGTCTCTCTTGGCCCTTGGCTCTCCCTCCCTCCCCATTCCCCCCTTCTCCCTCAGAAGCCAGGCTGCTCCCAGGGGTGGGACCCCCAATAAACCCTCATCTGATCAGCACCCCCAGGAGCCCTGTGGAGTCTCCTTTCCTGCCTGCTGTCACCAGTGAATGTACAGCTTAGGGGGCCCCTGGGGACCCCCTGGCCTTCCCCCAAACAAACTGCATGAGTCCAGCAATTGTCAATTTAGACATCTACTGTTCTTCTATATCAAAACTCGCTTTCACCTCTATTCCGTTCTGTAGGGGGATAGAATATAAGAAAATAAAGATAGTGTAGAAAGTAATCTTACTCCTAAGGAGTTGCAGCTGGGACAATTATCAAAGAATAGGAACAGGCATGACTTTAACAGGCCACAGCGGTAATCAATGAGAAGAAGAGTGCAATAAAAGAGTGGGGGGGCTGCGTGAGAAGGGAGCTGGAGTCATTTGGCTGCTTTGTGAAGAAGAAAGAGTCAGTGCTCTGAGGAGCTGCCCACGAGAAACACCAAGAAGGTATGAAACTTTTGTGATAAGGAGACAGCAGTGTGGAACCCGTGCAATGACAACACCGTTCTCAGGTTCTACGCAGAGCTTTCTACCAAGCACACGTATCCATGAAACCTTCTAGTCAAACTTTCACCTTTTCCAACACTCCAGAGAAATTCCCATCCAGGCCTTGAGTGCCGGGATTGCCAGGGGTTTGTGCAGCCCCCCCTGCCCCGTACCTGTCGGCGTCGCCGAGCCGGAGGGCGGTGCCGCGCTGCAGCGTCTCGCGCACCGTGGCCATGCCGTCGGGCAGCCGGTTCAGCCGCCGCGTGTACAGCCCCAGCCCGCCGTCCGTCAGGTACCTGGGGACAAAACACCGTGCTCAGCATCGCAGCAGAAATTCACACATCGTAACAGTGCCCATGTTGAGGTTTCTTCATTTTAAGTTAAAGGTGTTACATGAAATTAGAAGCAAGCAAAGCATCGTTCTTGATTACATCGCAGTTCTCCTCTGTTGTATTCTCCATTACACCCTGCACGCTCTCTCATCACCAAGACTTGAATTTCAACATAAATACGATAAAGGATACTTAAAGAAAACCTAACTTTCATTAACGATACCTATATGGGAGTAATTAAATATTTGTGAGTGCTATCATTAGTGATCCCTTCTTGCCCAAAATATACGTGGTTTGTACCACCATGAATTTTTCTGCATGGGCTAAAACACAATCAAAATTTCAAAACTTTTACAAGTTATGCACAAAAATCACATCGACTTAATCCCTAGATTTTGTCAGTGAACAATAAACTTAAAGTATTCCACAACTTACAGAAATCATCATGGATGAAAAGTTTTTTGCAGGCTTCTTAAGCATTAATAAGTGCCAGGTGTATATATGACACCTCAGAAATTGCTAAGATAGCGCATTTCTTACCTTCTGGTTTAGACAAATGAAGAATTAATGTTAAATTGCACAGAGATGGCAGGCAATGGCACAGAGTGAGCCCTGTGTTACCACCATCAGTTCATCAGTTCATGCAGGTGTAGGTGAGCAGCACTGGCAGCTGGGTGAACACACCGTGAGGATTTTCACACGCCTGAGACTGAAACAGATCCCAGAACCCCAGCACTACGGTCGCTGTTTCCAGCAGACTGCTGGACAAACACCATTCCCACAGAGACAGGAGCTGACAGGACTGTACCTCCTCAATCCCATTGCCACTCTTAGCAAATCAACAGCAGACCACACAATAATATCCAGATACTCAGGACACCTTCATCTGGCTTAAGAAAGCACACAGCTTTCTCTCTGATAGTGAGACAACCCTCACGCATAGCAGGAAAGAAGAGATGCTTCGATGCTCCGAGCTGCAGGCAGCAGCAGTGTCTCTGCTGGCAAGATCTCACTGTGCAAATGTGCTTTACCCAACCCAAATTTGATTCCTACAATTATAAAAATGGGATGGTGAGCAGTCGGGAAGCCTTGTCTAATCTGCTGATTAGCATTGCAGTTCAGTGTAAAAATCTGTACAGAGCCATCCCAGCAGCAACCCAGGAGTCTCTGCAGAGTCTAACAAAGTGGTTGCCAAGCCCATCAAGTCAGACACAGGACTATTCCCCATCCAGCAAATCTGTGGGGATTCTCCCAACCCATAAACAAAGACTGTAAAAGCACGAGGAGGAGTTGCACTGCAGCAGGTAGAATCTTCCTTGGGTTTGGCATTCTAACTTGTGTTTGACAGTTTATAAGTATTTTATCATGGAAAAATATGTTTTTTTCTTAAGCTACTAAAATAAAGGGGAAGAAGAGAAAAATGGCTTCAGACCATAGTGTTATACAAACATGCAAAGAGTATTTTGCAAGAACATCTAATGTACATGCACTAGTTGGTTTACTGCAGCTACTTGTCTGCACACAAAACAAGTTTCTGTATGAATACTCTTTGCACGTGTGCTGGAAAACGCAGCTTCTGGCTTTGCTGTCAGATTCCTGGCATATTGGTCCTTCGATAAAAAAGATCTGTTACAGCTGAAATAGATTGTTTTTCATACCTGTCACTCAGAAGATGTGGAAATTAATGTAGTACTCTTAAGAGTTAGCCATTGGCTGAAATCAATGCCTTTTCACCAGAATCAGAGTATTTCATCTTCTACACAGAAGCCCAGCAAGCTAAAAGATTAGAGTAACACTGCAGTAGCTCAAACTGAAACTGGTTTCAAGCACTGATAAATCTCACATGAGCCAATGGAAGCTGGATGGCTTTAGCACCTCTGACAACTAGATCATGACACTTTTCTAAACAAGTCCATTGTTTATGGCTGTGAAAAAGCACAGCCATAAGCAATGACTTTTACCCCCATACCAATAAGACAAGTTTCTTACATGCCAGAACAACACAGCATAGACTTCTGTATTTTGAAACAGGCTTGTGTAATCACAGTTTGAAAGCTTTATATCTTATTTTTATTTCACACAATATCCTCTACCCTGGAATGTTTAATTCAGAAAAGATGCCAAAACCAATGATGCCTGAAGTCCTGCATGCAACAGCAAGGTGAAGGAAAAGCACTAGCCTCTGTGGAGAAAAATACATTTTAAATAAATGAAAAAAACCCCTCATAATTATCCATTGGTTAGCTAGCACAGAGGAGATTCAAAGCTCCTGGTGCCACAAACCTCCAGCCATTGCTTTCATTTCCTTCCTCTCCATCCCTTCAAACTTCACCTGTCTTGGCTTTAAGAAACTATCTTGCCCTTATGAATACATTATTGCTGCAGATTTTTGCTTTATGGGAAAGAATATAATGAGGGTACATTTTCCTAAAAAATCTTCCTATGTTTCACTCAGTAGGAAACGAGACCAAGGAAATGTTATCCTGTATATAACTGTAACAGTACTCAGAGTTATTGGAATTTATTGTCCTATCACATTCACACAATGTGGAACCCAAGAATATTGGCCTCTCCTCTACAATGACACAATGCAGTTCAAACAACTGTACTAGGCCTAAGTGTAATTCATCTAACATTTCCTATTAAAAATCATTACAAAATTTACACTAAATGCCTTGCTAGCTTCATGACTGCTAAGAATTCTACAAGCACATTCAGTGAAAAACAAACAGGACTTAGAAGTATTCTTTTACCTGCCCCAAAATAAGAAAAAAATTATATATATTACCTAGGGAAAAGCATAGTATCCAGACTCTGACTTTTATAGAGATAGGTAATTTGTACAAAGAATTTAATATCACAGATGCTTTATGAATGGTACCAACACCAGGGAGGAATGACTGCCTTTAATGAAGCTCAATATAATAATATTTAATAAATGGTCAGTGAAACAGTGATGAGGTTGGTTAAAAGGAGTTTCTGATCTTTCCAGGAATTAATGTACAAATACTCATCACTATAGCTTCGCTCTTCATCAGCAAGGGAAAAAAGCAGAACCAAATTTCTGTCAATATGAAAAGACTCAGGTTAAACAAGAGCAGTATTATGTATTTCTAAAATACAATTAGTACTTCTAGCCCACTTTCTAGGTGACATTTTTTTCCTATTAGAAAGTGGCTCCCTGCCCTGCATTACAGGCATAAAGTAATTTACTTTGGACAAGGTGGACCTTTAAGATTCTCTTTTCTTTAGCCAAATACACCCTTTCTGTGCCTCTCAAATTTTGAGTGCCATAGCAAGCCCTTCCAAGTGTAATATTTTTAGGGTATTTCTGATGCCGAAGTGATTTATTCCGCTTTCCTGAAAGGCACACTGAGGAAACAGAAATGGGTCATGCCAAGGATCAGCAAAACCCAGTGGTCTGAATCACTTGACTCCTGTCTGCACTCCCTACTTACTGACAGATGCAGCCAGCCAACAGCACACTTACTTATATGGTCAGGCAACTCTACCACTTCATATATATGCATTTCACTCCTTAATGCATGAAAATGAATTTTCCAAGTTTGAAAACAAACAGCCAAGGGAAAAACATTCTTTATTTAAGGATTAGGAAGAGAAGGAGCAGCAGGTAAATCAGCAACACCTAACAGACCAGGCAAGCCTATCCTGACCTGCTCTGGATCCTGTAGCTCCATAATCCCAATTCCACAAGCAGGAGAACAGCAACATGGCTCAAATGGGACCTGACTCTGGCAGCTCAGGCACTCCTGCCTTCATCTTGGTGCTTTGGATTACAGGCTGGTGTGGAAAAAGCTGCCCAGGTGTCTCCTGGGCAGAGGACTTGCCCAGCAGCCCAAGAGCTGGAAACTTTAAGAAACAAAAAGCTTGAGGGAATTATTTCATATATCAACATTGGCTTTGACAGGAGGAAATGTTCTCTTACTGATGTAGCAGTAACACTGTTATCCTTAATGCTTTCCTTTAAATCTCCATTTTCACTAGGCTTCATCTGTCTCGTCATTACAGTCAGTTAAATGAGATCAAGAGGCTTAACGAGCTTTGAGTATCAAAGAACAACTCTGACTTTGCCAGTGCTAAAAATCCACAGCAGAGAATTCCCCAGTGCTGTTTCTGAAATACGCTGGATGGGATCAAAACCATCCTGTTATTGCAACTATATGTCCTAAATCTGACTTAAAAAGAAATGCTACCCCAGCAGCTGGATGATGACAACTGCAAATTTCTCAGTTTAGTATCAATTTGATCTGTATTTTTCATGTAACACTGGCATTAGACCATATGGGCTTTTCCCATGTTTATATCCCCCAAAGTCTTTCCAACCACTATTCTTGCCTGACTTGAATCAGGACTTGGTAAGTACTTGATCTCTCTAGCCAAAGGGTTGGACACAGACACTATCTACAAGCCTGTAGTTGGTTTAAATTCCATTATTGATCCCTGTGAATTTCAACAAGAACATTCAAGAACAGGATTAGGTTCTGAGCTTGCAGGTAGGGACTCCAATACAATGCCTTAATCCCTAATATTAGGCCCTAATATGACGGTTCAGATTCATAGAAAGGTAAGCTTATTGCTCATTTATTAAAACTGAATTTATATTTAAGGTAGCCTGTAATTTATAAATTGACTTTTACCCATAATCAGTAAATATTTATAATTAACAAACTAATGAATGAAATATGAATTGTTTTGCAGATGCTTAACCCAAACATAGAGGAGGACCTGAACAAATTACTTTCAGACTCAAAAATCCTAATCACTGCTGGAAAGGAGGAGATACTTGTTCCACCAACAGGTAAATCAGGAAAAATGAAAACATGCAAAACTTAATAAGTATATATTAGTTTCATAGTTTATTTAGAGAAACCTCTCACGTGTAAATCACTAATAGTGATTTGGTGCTGCTTATTCAGTCTAGAAGCAAAACAAGTTCGTCACATTTACTACTTAATGCTCAGACCTTTTTCCATGAGAAAAAAAAAAGAAAATCTGCAGAAATACGTGGCTTCTGTGAAATCAATACTCTTCTATCTGGATATATATTAAAGCTGCCTGGTACTTAAGTCCTTCAGCAGACATCAAATAACAATTTTTGGGCACCACTGGCCAAGGCTATTTTTTTTTTCTATGTCTTCTTAGCTTCACACAGTCTGCAGGCAAGGAATCCCAAGGACAGTGCAGCCTGTAAGGGAGGTGGGTGTCTGCTGCTGCTCCACATCCATCCCCACATTCAGAACAACAGCTTATGACAGAGCTTTTGAAGAAACCAGTTTGGTGTGGAATGAGCAGTCTTAGATACACATAGTCGAAGAGAAGCTGTCAATACTTAAAAGAATATTAGACTGAAAGGAAGTGTATCTCATATAGCTGCAGCCATTCCTGCTCCAGAGGAGTCTCCAGTGCATGATCCTCTTTCCAACACTCACTCCACCTGTCAGCCAAGGGCAAATTCACTACAAATTCACCTTCACCTCAAGGAGGAGGCCTGCTCCACCACAGCTTTTAAAACTCCTTTTAAAATCTAGTCAGCCCAGATAGACTGGGCTGGAGTAAGACTGGAAAGCAGGACAAGAGGTTAAATCCTTTCGGGTGTGCAAATGCCACTCTGGACCCCAGGGAAACACAGGTGGAAACTCACACCAAGCATCATCACCACCACCAGGCTGCGAGCAGCTGAAGGCCCACCAGAATCAGGCAGTTGTTCAATGGGACTTTGCACGTGCCAATTTTGATTTCAACGCCTACATTCTTTCTCAGAGTCCATTTCAGTGAAAATCACAGAACTAAGCTATAAGTGATCCATTTTTCACCACTCTCTTCAGTTCTGTTCAGGAGACGAATGACCTGTGACCAAACAGGATTAAGGAGGGGGTGCAGCTTCTCTAGAGGTTCTCAGCAGCGTCAACAGCAGAGCAAGAGTAACTCCACAGTGACTTTGGATTATTCCCTCCTGCCCACTCTTTCCCTGCAGATGATCCACATCAACACAGTGTGAATGACTGCATCCCCCTCTACTGGCTAGCCCCAGACTGGGACCCTATTTTGTCCCTTAGAAGCTGTCCCTTCACTCAGATTACAACAACCTGTTGGCACTGATGCAGCAGTTCAAACACTGCTGAGGTGTTTCTTACAGAAAAAGCCCAAAATGGGATAACTGCTATTAAATGGTATTTTGGTAACTGTTAACAATAGGTCAGTGTGTAGAAGTAAAAAAAATTAAAACACCACAACTATTGCATTCACTGTCTTAACACTACATATGACCTAACATGGGTATTTTACCATTATACTGAAAAAAAAGCTGATGTATAAGGTTATAACTCATAGGCCTACGTTGTCTTCCTATGCTGAATCACACTGCAAGAGAGGTTCTATGAGAGGGTGTGATCTGAAATATCACTTAAGATAAATGATAAACACTGTCCTATTGATGAAGCTGACACAAGAACTATTCCTGAAGTGAAGAATACTTAAAACACTGTACAAAATTAATAGTATTGAATATGTTTGTGTAATACCTATGTCTCCTGCAAAGAACTGCAATTACAGTTTTTGGAATAAGAATACTATCTTCATTTAAACATTTGCCATAATTTTTTCTTTTCATTTTTACAGCACCAAGTAATCTCTGACTTTAAATCCAAACTCAGTTTCAACCTTGTTTGCTATAAAGTCAGAAGTTAATGTTTCTTTATTCCTTTTCATGAAAGTCAAACTTTTGAGTTTGCTTGCCAGACCCCTTCATTATTGGTGTTAATTATCCTTTTACCATATACAGATACAACTCTGCAATGTTGAAAAGATCACAACGTAGAAATAGTCAGCCCTAGCAAGATGAAAGGCAGTTCAAATAAACACTCTGCTCAAACACAGAAGAAAAATAACATAAACCTCCTAATGAGTCTTAGTCATGTTTAAGTGCTAGAGCCATAAAAGGAAATGCAGTTTCACTCATCCACTGGATTTAGATGAAAGCTTATCACTAAAACCATATCATTTAAAGAGCAGTGTCCAGTAAATGACTAATACACTATAACCTAAAGTGTACAGAAAAAACACAGTGATAATAACTATGGAAAGATATAGGTCAGAAAAGCCTAGAGACAGAGCATTGAACCAATGCACAGGGCACCCAAATTCTCACCCAGACCAAGATTAGATCAGGCACCCCTGATTTCCAGCCAGCCACAAGTTACCTGGAGCAGGAACCACTCCTGCTGCAGACAGTTTAGAAAGAAAGGGTTTCCCTCACTTGCTGTTACCAACAACAAATTCTCATTAGCAGCAAACTGCAGAATCCTCCTCCCCCTGTGAAACCTCAGCCCTATGGGAGGTCTGTTATACCACCTGTGACCCTGACATCTAAAGAAAATGCGTCACTGTCTGACTTTTAAATATGACAAAACCACGGAACAGCTGCAAGAATCCTACAAACACCAACTACACTTCAACATTCAGTGAAATCAGTCCTCAACTTCAGCTCTTTTATCCCTCCCAACAGATGTAACTCCTAAATGTAAGCCTACTTCAGAACTCTTCTTCAATGATGGTTGTGGTCTGTGAAGGGCACAGTGCTTCTGGATGAGTTTGAGACCTGAGCAGAAGCAGGGGCAAAGTCTGAGTCCCCAGCCCCAAGTGGACTGTTCTCCCTTTTAGCATCCTTCATGCATGTTCCAAATTCAACTGCTTCCAGTGCTTGTTAAGCAATCCCCAGGGAGCATAAAGGTTTGAATAAAGAAGAAGCAATCATAACTCTATGAGGATTGTGCATGCAAACACATTAAGAGGTTATGGAAACAGAGATGTGGGATGGGAATATATCACGACCAAATCATCAGATATGGGGAGATTAATAAAATAGTAAAATGCAATAACCACTGCACCCACAGGAGGTGGCTGCAAGAAGAATTTTAGTACCGTGCCATGACCATTGTTAGAGCACAGCTGGAACAGCCATGCTTCTGCAAAAAATGATTTTGACAAAGGTGTGTTTGCAGACCCAAAGCCATTTCCTGAGAAAACTTGTGAGCAGCACTAATCAGTATATCCACGCTGTTAATTCTGCACAGAAAGCTGCACACTTCAGGTGATGAAAACAGGGAGAGAGGATTAATCAAATGAAAAGAAAATAATTATAAAAGGCTTTTTTTTTTGGATCAACAGCCCTGTTGCTGCATTCCAGTAAGAGATATACAGGAAATTAACTCTACATCTCATTAGAGAAAACTGGGGCTAAGGAGACAAAAAAAAAAGGTAGGCATATGTATGTTAGTAGCCAGAGGGAGACTGAAGTGGACAAAACCCTTCTGAACAAATGCAAAAGATCCATGAGCATTAACATCCTCCACCTGGGACAATCTTTGGGGTAGAGAGGGGAGGCAATTCTGGGCTCTGAGGTGCCACCTTCCAATGAGGCTCTGAGCCTCCAGCTTAGCCAGCCATCAAAAGGAATGCGTTGGGGGCTCACTCCCCAGCTCACACAAATCCTGCTCCTGTTGCTTCATCACTGGGTTATGTTTCAGACCCTGCAAAAAGGCAACTTCTTACCTCTGATCCACCCCCTGGAGACTTGCTTAGTTTAAGAGCTGTCCTCTGTCCCTTTGGCAAAGATTCTCTTCCTTAACCCTAAGACAGCAATCCTGGTGTCTGCCAGAGCTCTGCTTGAGCAGACTCATTAAGGGAGGCCAAATGAAGCTTCCCATGACCCAGTACATTTCAGAGAAAGCACCAGCATCACAGGGCTAAACTAGTTTTTCTTGGCTATTGGATTTATTTTGGCTGTAACAAATATTTTGGCTTCCTTCCCTATCAGTTTGCCAATGAAAACACAGATCCAAGGTTGTCAGACTCCGGGATTGTAGCAATTCTGAAAAATGACAAAGTGAAACACATACCAGCTAATAAAGAGCTATTCATGCTCTAAATACCCTCTTGTGCTGCTCTGCACAGAGTGTAGCTCGGCTTCTGGAAATGTTGAGCCTGTTTGCCCTACCATTGATCTTGGTGATTTGTTCTGCAGCAAGTCACATGGGTGCTTTCTTTACAAGCAACCTCTCTGATTTCTAAGCAGTTTCTTACTCCTCTCCCACAAAAGCACAATGCTATCCTATTTTTTCTTACTATTTGAATTAAACACACATTGGGGAACATAACTTACAGAAAAGGCTACTAAACATCTGCTCATGCTGGAGACGGCAACCCAGTGTCATTAGGGGTCACCAAAGGTAACAACCTTATTTTTTTATCATTCCCCATTAATACTGGAATGCTGTTATTGCAAGTTAATACTGCAATATTCCCTTCTCAAGGAACCCACTCACACGATTACCATCCATAGACTGCAACCCCAGGCTTGTGGGGCTGCTTGCAGCAAGGTCCCTCCAAATGCCCACGAGTGCAGCAAGTAGAGGAACCCCAAACTGCCCATCTCCAAACCCTGTCCACAACAGGAGATGGAGCTGCATCTTTCCAACAATGGATTTACCTACCATACCAATTGGAAATTAGTCAATGACTCCAACAGTGCTATATGAATTGACAAATCAACTCACACTATTTAGCAAAACAGACTCCTGTAGCTAAAGGCAAAAAATGTGGAAAATAAAAACTTACTTGTATGCACTTCTTGTCCTAAGAACCTTAAGTTGAGATCTCATTTATCACTTACTTTTACATCAGTAAAAAGTGAAAAGTATCTCATTCCTTTAAAAACTAGTGGGGACAAAAGAGTCAGATACTTAATTAAAGATATCCCAGCGCTGAAGGCCAGGAGTGAGGTAGGGCAGAGTATATGACTCTTCTGCTGTGTTAATCATTCTGGGTATGTAACTCACTGGTATATACTCACTGTACCACTGTGACAGAGGTACCAACTGGCAAAACCATTTTCTTGCCCAGAATCTAAACACCACTCTTGTACTTTCAGACTATGAAGACTCCCAATTTTTACCCTGCAGGATGACCAAACATAGAAAAGGAAATGATACACAGAGATGAGCGAAGGTACAGATTTCTCTGCCTAAATGATTCATAAATTTGACAGCTTTTCTATTCTTCCCTTTTTCTCAACCTGGACTCTGAATTTTATACACTAAGTAAAGGTCTGCAAAGACTGGGCCTCCTCTCTGAGCAGCAGAAGTCTGAGCTGACACAGTTCTGCCAGGGGTAATTCTCAACTACCACTCAAGGTGCTTTATGGAAACCATGGTGTTACTTAGAATTTACTTTCCTTGCTTCCAGACCAAAACTACAGCCACAAATTTAAATAGAATTCATAGTCCTGATGAAAAGCAGTAACTGTTCCTACAAAAAACATTACAATATCCAGGTGAAAGTTGATGCATATGAGAAATCACAAGGTGCTTTAGAGATTTGATGCATTATTAATGCAGCAACAGCTACTGGTGTTTTATCTGAAACAGAATTTCACACGGATTTTTTCATCAGCTACTTTACTATATGCTTCCCTAATGAAGCATATAAGAAAGGTATCTGACTTCTCAGTGAGAAAAAAAGTGTGAAAATATTCAAATATTCATAACAGGCAGAATTAATAGAGGCTTCCAGATGGTGTAACTGAACTGGTTAAGTTAATGACAAAGCAGCAGCTGGATTCCAGTAAGAAACATTATGTCTTTTCAAAAAGCAAACAGCACTAGATATGTCACTAATAAAAAAAAAATTACAAAAAAGCAAAAGATGCAGGATGGTCGGACAGGACTGCCACAAAAAAACCCTAAACCAAACAACAAACAAAAAACAAAACAAAAACAAACCCCACAGAAACAAAGAAGCAAACAAAAAAAACCCCACCAAACAGAACAAGAAAAAACAAACAAAACACCAAACCATTTAAATCTTAAAGATAATTTTTAACATCAATCTAATGCTAATGTACTTGAGCTAAGAAAAAATTACTTTTATAGTAGTAACTGAAAGTAGGTGAATTGAAAACTGACTTTGGAGCAAAGAACAAATGCTTTTTCCACTCAAGGCAGAGATAAAATGCTGATGTAAAACCTTGTTAATAATTGTCTATCACTTCATATTTCTGCACATTGACTTGCTCTTTAAACATTGTCTTGCTCGTACTACTATTTTACCCAGCACAGAGATGCAAACTCATTTCCTTCCAGCAAGCTAGTCTGTCAGAGTTGAGGCAGCAGGAGAGTTCAGCTAAGTACAGAACGTGCCTCACTCCCTCCATCTCGTGGGCACGAATGAATGCTGCAACCACTTAGAGTCATGACTCTGGAAAACCTGAATATCTTCACATCTAGGGATAGTTTCTTAAAGTGCACCTAAAAACTTGAATTTTCTTTAAATCCCTCTGTGATAACGGGCTGTCTCTCCAAAGGCCTATTAAAATTAGTAGAATACCTTTGGTGTTGGCTTTTATTTCTCAAAATAATCACGGAAATACAGGGCTATAAACAGAACGGAAGAGTTGTTGAGTTTGCTGGGGTCCCCAGGACAAGGTGAGAGATGAGAATCTGACTCCATGTTCTCAGAAGGTTGAATAATTATTTTATGTACTTATATTAAAGAATGTGATACTAAAACTATACTAAAGAAAGAGAAAAGGATACAGACAAAAGGCTTACCAAGAATGATAATAAAAACTCGTGACTGACTCCTCAGAGTCCAACGCAGCTGATGGTGATTGGTCATTAAGTAAAAACAATTCACATGAAACCAACCAAACGTTCACCTGTTGGTAAACGATCTCCAGACCACATTCCAAAGCAGCAAACACAGGAGAAGCAAACAAGATAATATTTTTTTTCTCTGAGGCTTCTCATCTTCCCAGGAGAAGAAATCCTGGCAAAGGGATTTTTCAGAAGATATGACAGTGACAAAGAGTCACATGGAGCGAGGCGTGAACTCACCCGCTGGTGATGTCGTCGGCCCTGATGTTCTTGCCCAGCACGTCGCCGTCGCTCATGTAGCCGGTGGCGTCCATGGCGATGCCCTCGAGGTCGATGTCGTCGCCGGCCTTGTCGGTGATGTCCACGTGGCAGACGCCGCTGCCGCGCACGGCCAGCTGCCGCCGCAGTGGCGCCGGGTACAGGTAGCGCGCGGCGCCCGGCTCGGCGCTGACGAAGCGGCCGGCGCTGCCCGGGGACGGCAGGTAGGCGCTGCCCCGCGGCGGGTAGGCGCTGCCCGGGGACGGCGCGTAGCCGCTGCCCGTGGACGGCGCGTCGCCCGCCTGCAGCCGCGGGCTGGACTGGCCCAGCCGCCAGGACAGCGGCGTCGGCCGCCCCGTCAGGCTGAGGATGCTGCGGCCGCTGATCTCGGTGGTGACGTTGGTGTCGAACGTGGTCTCCAAGGTGCTTGAAGGGAGAGATGTGGATAAAATCCCTTAGGGTTTTAGCTTTTACATGTTTCACATCCTATACCGCTCTAGTATGTAACTCTGAACTCCATATAAAGTGTTACTTGACTGACTTCACATTTTGGTCAGACAAAACGATCCCTCTAGACCTGAAACTCAAAGACACCTCACTGCCTCAGGCCCCAAAAAGTATAAACAAAGGTGAATTGAGGGGGAGCAAACTGGGGGAATATGACTTCATTACCTGAAGCTGGAATTGGAGAATTAATCACCAATATGCAAATGGACCAAACGTTTAACTGTCTGAAAAACTCGTGGCCGTGGTCCCTTTTGGGTGTAGCCTCTGGAAGGCTTCTGACTGCCCAAGGGGTGTCTGTTTGAAGGCCTTTAATGAATACCCACTTTATTCCCTTAATCTTGTCTAGCCTTTGTTCCAGGTAGCCACCCCAAGGCCTCAGAGGCACTGGATCAAATGTGTCTCTTACATGGAATGCTGTGCGAGATTTCAGGTGCTTCCAAGGCCCTGAACTCTCGCCAAGTTACTGACTGTATGTAACAGCACTAAAAATTGCAGCATTTGGGGAGATCCTTTCTTTTCACTTTTCAGGTCCTTCCCCAATGATCCTAAAGAGACTCTTGCACCCAGGCAAACAGGTGCTCTACATACATGTCAAAAGACTTAAGCAGGACTTTTTAATGGATTATCCATGGTATCAAAGTCTAACTTCCTCATCTTCAAGCACACAACTCCATTACACTATGGTTTTACCAATCTAGGCAAGGGAGTGGGATAATAGGCTGCTAAAGGAAAGCCTGCTGAAGTTCTATTTTTCTGATAGATTTCCTTTTATTGTCTGCATTCATGATAATTTTAACTCTGGAGATATGTCCAGCACCAAATGGAAGCTATTTCTCCAAGATGAATGGGAGTAAATGAAAAAAGAAAGAAGAAAGGTCAATTTTTTTTCTTCAGG
The DNA here is from genome assembly GCA_039654755.1 of Calcarius lapponicus. Lineage (NCBI taxonomy): Eukaryota > Metazoa > Chordata > Aves > Passeriformes > Fringillidae > Calcarius > Calcarius lapponicus. Next base: position 6,371,705 of record CM077468.1, read on the forward strand.
ATATATTTTGTATATTAACAGCTCAACAGTGAACTATGAGCTGCTTCGAAGATGTTCAAACCAAAGCCAGAAAAAACAAGAAATGACTCATATATTCATGAGTTATATATATTTTTAAAAATATTGGTAATATTTATATATGAAACCCTAAAAATGGGACTACACCATGAGTTTTCAGATGATGTGTACAGATTGCAAGACTATACCCTAAATACTCATAGCTGAATTGTAGTAAATTTATTTGAGGCTAATCCATAGCTGCAACTTCTCTTACCCACATGAGCTCCTCTTTTCCTTTCCTGCTCAGTTAAGTGCCACCTTTTTTAACTTATTGTGGATATTAATAAAAATTAACGGCATTGTACCATTCCCAATGTTACATATAAGCAAAAACCTCTATATTCTCTGGTTAAAGTAATTAAACCATGAAGAGCTGTCACATTAATTGAAATTTGCAAAAAAAAAAGCTTTGGGAGTCCATCTTTGCAAGCTCTGCTTCAGTTTCAGATACAAAGCCAAAACACAAAGCGTTCCCCCAATACACTCATGTAGGGCTGGGGTACAATAAGGCACCAAGCGTTAGGTAGGACCCCAACCTCACTATGGTCCAAACATAAAAAAAAAACAAAGCTTATTCTCCAAAACTTCCTGTTCAACACTGCAGAGATCTAACTCACATAATGTTTAAATGTAATAGCAATCTTTGTTTATTTACAGCATATTTTAAATATTGCTGAAGATTTCCAAATGCTGCTTAAAAAAAAAAAAAAGCAGTTACATTCAGGGGATGACTGACAATATTAGAAGAACTTGTTTGCCTAAAGTTTGGTCAGGAATTTAAGTTATGCACTCGATAATATGGGTCAAGCACAGTTCACCTCTTATTTAAACAAAATATTACACATAAGGGGAGAGAGGTGTAATGCACTTAAGTTACTCAACAGTAAAAAGAGACATTTTAAAATGTAACTTATATTCAAACATCACCTCACACATTTAACAAGAAGTGATTATTCTTGACCTTTGAGTCAATACACACCCCATCCCATCACATCAATTCCTCTTCATACATCTCAGTAACTAGCAAACATTATTCAAATTCTGTGCATTAAAGACAAAAATGACAAGATCAGTATCTCCCACTATCAGAGTTAATAATCTTTCTAAGGATGCAGCCCAGGTGTGAGAGATGTAAAGTAGGAGCAGAATTCACAAAATCACTGGGCTGGAAGAGACCTCCAAGATCATGAAGTCCAACACCTCACCTAAACCCTGGCATGCAGTGCCACATCCAGTCTCTTTTTAAACACATCCAGGGATGCTGCCTCCATCACCTCCCTGGGCAGACCATTCCAGTACTTTATCACCCTCTTTGTAAAAAACTTTTTCCTCATATCCAACCTATCTTTCCCTTGGTGCAGCTTGAGACTGTGTCCTCTGGTTCTGTCAGTTGCTGCCTGAGAAAGAGACCAACCCCACCTGCGCACAGCCACCTTTCAGGGGGTTGAAGAGAGTGGTTTCCATTTTGTTAGGAACCCAGAGGTGCCCTTACCTGTGGGTGACCTGGGTTCCCCGCAAACTGGACATGGTTTCCTCCAGGTTCTGCCGCAGGTCAGCGATGTTCTTCACAGTTCGCAGCCGCCGCGTCTCTGGATCCTCTCCTGCAGAGAAAGGAAGCCATGAGTAAGGACAGGCAGGGAACAGCACAGAACTGAGCTGCTGCCTATGCCTGACTCAATTGCACTTTTTTTCTGGAGACTGGATTTCTAAGCTGGTTAGGATTGAGATTCCATTCCCCTCGGCAGGCACCTGCCGTCATCACATCCTGACTGAAATGAGCCCTGCAGGGTTACCCTCATTGCTGCCTTTGAGATATTGCTGACCCAGTTTAAATTCTGGTTAACTTTCAACCTCATTTAGAATATACACTCCATCAATACCATCCTTTCCATCTCATATATTGATGCAATTAACTTTAACCTGACACAGGCAATTTCTCCAATGCTGTGTTTTCACTAGATCTTCTTTGTCCTACAGTAACAGCTTGCCACAAACTAAAGTGTGCTGACTAGGTGGCTGCTCCATGCTGACTGATGTTTCAGGTAAAATAACAAAAGGTTTTATTTGTCAACATAACACAGTTACTGTTCCTAAAATGTGCTACATGACACAAAGTTGGGGGATGACTTAGTTTTCAAGGCATTTAGAAATCCTGTTCTTTAAATACTTTGTTCTAAAACACATTCATGTCCTGTTCCTTAAAAGTAGAGTTTATGTACAAAAAAAAAAATAAAGTGTTCCTACTGTTTCAGTAAAATTTCATTTTATCAAATTAATCATTTAATTAGTGCTTCAGCATAATTTATTTATGTGCTCTCAGCTGTCAATTTAGAAATGCTTTGATTGCTACCTCAGCTGAGCTTTATAGAGTTAAATCCTCTAAGAGGCTAAAGAGAAGTGAATTTCTAGTAGTGCCAGCCTATTCTTTGTGAGCTGAAAGCTGGAACAGTAAACCTCCAAAAAACTGTCACAAAGCTTCTGTTGGGCACAGAAGGAAATGATTTCATTCTAAAGGGTTTACAACTCATGACTAAAGAAAATACTACAGTAAATGTAAAACTTTTCACATTTTGTATCAGCCTTCTCTATACATGTGACGTATTTTTGAGCTGCTAGGATGCTGGGCACCCACACAACTGCTAGTTTAGATGGATATCTACATATTACACACATCAGAAATGTGAAGAACCAGATTAAAAAAGCTGTTGTTGGAACTTTCTACAATCTCTGCTTTAAATTTCATGTTTCTAAAAGATGTCACGTTGGTAGCACAGAAAAACCCACTCACACACTCTTGCCTGCAAAGCAGCAGTGCTACAAACTACTGACCAAAGTGCTTAGTGCCCATGTGAGCATTTTTCTTTTAATCAGTCTCTACTCTCTGGGAAACCACCTCTTTGAGTTACAATTCACTTAAGCCAGAGGGTCAAACAATTATGGTCTGGCTGGACTGATTACTTTAGCCATTGGGTCTCTGAGACAGAAAACATTTTCTATACTCATGGATCTACAAATTTTTGTAGTAAAAACCATAAAATATTTATAGGCCTTTAGCTTAACAAATGTCACAGTGCTCTTTTACAGATCATTTCTCTCACATATATGAAGGCAAATGGTAGGTAACTTCTTAGGAAAACACACAGGAGACAAACCAGAGCAATTCTACTGAGATCACTCCTATGCCTAAATTGATACCAAATTTTCACTTAAATGACATTCCACTGCTTAAACTGAAAGTATACTTTAGAGACAGATATTGGACAGTTGGCCTCTAGAGTTCAATTCTGAAATCACTTAGCTCCTCACGAGCAGGCAGCATCCTTAAACAATTCTGCTTCCATTTTTCCCTACTTATGCCTTCTTTTATTTTATATGTGCTTTTAAATCAACAGCATCAATAGCTGCTATGCCTTATTTCTTATAATTCATTTGGGCTGAGGGACTGTTTTGTTTAGTTTGCTCTGCTTCCCCCAAGGCCCCTCCATGGATGGATGTTGCAGTCTGGGCAGGCTGTGCACAGCTGGGATTTGCATCTCCCTTGTTTGAGTTTTTCAGCTATCTTCTGCCTCTGGATCCCAAAACCTACATATTCTAGTTGAGTAACAGTTTGTACTCACAAAACACCCGTCATTAAAGACTGAATACCTTTTGTGATCTAGAAACACTTCTCAGTTTGCAGGCTGAAATACATCCAGCCCAGCCAATATGATGATTAAAGGGTAATGCTGAAAAAGTTTAAGCAGCTGAAGATTGTGTTTCTTACTTGCAACTCTCATATTTAAATATGAACCCAAAAATGTTCTCAAGGATTTTATCCCTTATGCCTTTTATCTGCCTTTTAAGTACTTAATCCACCTATGTATAAATTGTACACACAGATAGGTTCACTTAGGCATTCCTGCAGCCCTTTTCCTCACCAGTGACTCTGCCTCTCACCTTTGCCATCAGCACACAGGTACTATCGACAGAATATGCAATGCAGCATGAAATGAATCTCATTGTGAAACTTTTAGCCACATCATTTTTCCAAGGAGGGCATTTGGTTTCAAACCCCACATTAAACTGGGGGACACCAAGACTAAGTAGATGGAAAAAAACCTGAGAAATTCTACAGATGAGATATCCTGCAATAGCACACAGTAAGCAAAGTCATAGATATTGCTGAAATGGGGATAGAAGGAGATCAGACTGTGAATTTAAAACCACATTTTAGATCACATTAGTAGAATCTAGAATATTCCAACCGAATGTGGTTGCTGCAAATCACTTTGTTATATTGGTAAGCTTAATTTATTTTTCTAACTAGCATATACTTACAGTAGCAGGAATTCTAGATAAATATACCAGGTACTTTCTAATTTAGACTACTCATATTCTAGCCACAACCAGGTTCAGCTTCTGTATGCTGGACACAGTAGAGTGTAGTTGGATTTTGGTGCCCTATTGGTGCAAAGGCTGTTTCTCAAATTGATCAGATTAATATGAGTGATAGTAAGATTCCTCCAAACCAAAACATCAAGGAAATGAACACAGTTTGTTCTGTAAGCTCCAAAATGAAGTTTTTAAAACTAAAAAATGCATATGAAAAGCTTGAGAATGCTTATGATCCTTAATAGTAGTTTAATCCTAATAAATGCTGCACATCTCATTAAGCAGGCAGAATTTCTGGTGATTTCAAAAAATTTGGGGAGCACACTTGTGCTGAACTTAAGCATCTAGAGTTCAAAGTATTGGCACCCAGTTCACTGCTGAAGAGCTGACAGAAATAGAGTCATTAAGAACAAAAGCAGTAGGAATAGAATCAACCTGCCCTAGCCCATTCTTGTTTAACCAGACCACAGTCAGTAATGGGTCATGCTGCAAGACTTACCCGAGAGGTCCTCGAGGGCAGGCTGGGCAGTTTTGACATAAAGAGCAGAATCCATGCTGACCCCTCCTGTGCTGGCCTCGGCTGTTACGTTCCCTTCATTGTCTGTCTGAGATCTGGAAGGCAAAACAAAACAGGGATGTGCAGCCACTCTCCATCCAAAGTACCTCAAGTATAACAATGAGACGAGTGCACCTGCCATCAGCCACTCTGTCCCACTCTCCAGAACACACCAGCAGACTGGTTTTACATAATTCATTAGTCCCATGTTGAATTATGTCCTAGAAATGGAAACAAGCACTCAGCTGTAAAAAATAAAAAATTCATAGTCGAAGATAGGTTTCACAGCTCATCAGATGGAGTCTTAAAACACTTGGATTTCCACATGTATCTTAATTATCAATAACATCAGTTGTTGTAGCTAATTTGATCCTCTTCAATAAAGTCTGTATTGCATGAAGATAAAGCAGGGAGCATGTGATGTCATGTTAAACTTCTGCTAGGTTCTCTTAAACATCCCTTTCATTTTAAGAGAAATGACTGGGCAAAACCAACTTCAAACTCCAATTTACTGTCTGATATTATGGCTGCCAGGTAATGAAAGGTGATGTAAGGATCTACTGTCAGATTTGAGTAAGATATTGTGACTCATTTCACTTTACTAGTTGTGCTGTGTTTTGCTCATAGAGTCACACCAACAGGCAGCTGGAAGTTCTCCTGCCCCAAGGGTAAGCACTGCTGTAAAATAGTAAAGACACAGTGGGGAATTACTATTGCAATGCTCTTAATTTCACCTAACTCTTGAAGCAGGATGCTCTGCCTGGAGTGGGGGTAAAACAACTGGAACAATGTCCTATTTACAGAGCTGTCTGTGGCAGAAGGAGAAGGGGCCTCCTGCTGCTCTGGGTGTGGAATATCGCTGAAACCAGCCTGACTCATCAAGGCCAGAGCTCAACCTCCCCACAGTGAGGGGAAGATGTGGCAGACCTGGTAAAGTACCTGAGAAAGGAACCAGCAATGACACCACTGACAACTGGAGATGCTGGGTGACACAGCTGGCCAGGACACACATGACTGATGTCATTTTGTACTAGAAAAGCCCAATCCCACTCTTTAATGACAAGGTCTTCTAGCACACCCCTCCTTGGAATGTGTGCAGAGTCCTCCTGGAGTGGGGACATCCTGCAGGGTGAGCAGAAGAGATGTGCCCACATTGGTATGGGTGAATAACGTCAATCTCTACTGAATAATTGCTTTTGATATAACTTCAACATCAGTCCTTTGATATTGATTCAAAAATAGGTAATTATACTATTCTAGTAATCATGGCTGCCCATACTGCGTAGTAAATAATTTTGATTGAGAACTATTAGTCTAATCATTGTCAAAATAAATAATTTATTCTCATATAAATATATCTGGTTTGCCATCCTTAATCCTACAGGACAGTTGAGTTATATGAAGTTCAATTACATCTATATAATCCTTCAGACATGAACAAAGTTGACAAAGCCTGGTGCTAAGCCTGGATACAGCTGCATCAAGAACTCCTCTCTGAGAAGGAGTTTAGAAGCAAAGGAGTCCTTTCTGCACCTTCTGACTCAATGGGAGAGCTTTTCTAACACACTTTGTCTGAAGCTCCCTTTCTGCCAGTGACAACCCTACACAAAATGCAGGACAATTTCTTAACCACATCAAACCCAAACAAAAAGTCTACAGGCAGCTGAAAAGTACAGATTAAAGTAACCTAACTTATGTCAGAAAACACCTGAGCCTTCTACTGCAACGCATTAACAAGTGCATTTTGCAGACTGAAATAATGTCTGGATAGTAAATAATGTGTTACGTTTACCTTGCAAACCAAAATGATCTGGGTTTTCTCTTTCCTTTTAAAGTTAACATAATTACAGAGTTAGGCCTTTTTTCCTCCAGTGCTGAAAAGTAAACTGTTTTTCAATCTTCCAGCTGCTAAACAGGTAGTTTCATTCCTGGTTTTTGGAAAAGGTCAAATAAATACTGTGTGGAGTTTATAGTTCATGTTTAGATTATAGAAAATGCATGGACTGCTTCTGCTTTTACACGTTAGATGATGGTACCTGTATTCAAACTAAGATCAATATCAACAATGAGGGGACACTGTGATAATAAACTTAACAACCAGTCTCCAAAAATTTCTGATTCCCAGGTCCCCTGGCATTTAATTCCATACACATAAGGAGAATTCTCAAAGGAGCCAGAAGACTCAAGAGTTGCTCTTCCTGTTTTGCATTCCTACACAGGCCTTTGGCACCCCTCTCCTTCAGGTTCATTCCACTGACATTCACTCTTACTCAAAACATGTGACTGACCATTTTTTATGCTACATGGACCAAGAGATCCAAGGCAAAAATGTGCACAGTAGAACTGAAAAAACCACAGTACAGGGCAACAAAAATGACCAAAGATCATGAACAGAATCTCTACAAGTGAGAACGAAAGAGGCTAGGACACCTTAGCATGAAAGGACACATCTTAAGGAAGGGGAGGTAAGAAAGCTCTTCCAGACCATGAGCAGCAAGAAGATGGAGACAAACATTTGCATCCTCTTCCTATGGAAGAGCTAAGCAATGTCATAAAACCCCCATGAGATGGCTGTCCAAACCAAAAATCCCATCTTCTGATTGAGAAACTTTTCATATCCCAGCCAGGCTGTGTCCTTAAGAATTCATGCTACTGTACTTCCCTACTATCCCTAGAATACTTCCCTATGTATCCTCTACTGCCACTGTCACACAGAAGGTGATTCAAATAGAAAACAGACTGGACAGAGCTTAGCTGTGACTTCCTTTGGCTGCTCTTTTCCTTATCTCGGGGTTAACACATACAACAGCACAGACTTCTTGTATGGCCTTACTTAAATGAAAGTACTTTTATTTTAATTTTTTTTTTGTTTAATTTCCAATTCCCTGCTTATAGTGAGGCAGCTTCACCACCATTAGCCACAATGAAGACTCCGACAGTGTCTTGGCATTGTATCAGCTTTCAAAGCTATGGTGCACAAAACAAACCTGATACACATTCTTGTACCCTTCAGAAGAGCAGCACCTGGTCAAGAAGGTGTTCAGATTGCCAACTTTCCTGCTAGTAAGGTTGGACACAACCATTATTTCCCCTCCTGTCTATCACAACTTCTCATACAGCCTTCACTATCAGTTCTTGTGAAAATGCATGAATTGCCTACACTCTTGAAGCAAGAGACTTCTCCATGACGTAGCATTTACCTTGCTGCTTCACCCCCCTGGAAGTGTCCGGAATGCCCCTCCTGGGCACCCCAGTCCTGCAGGGGCGCGTGCCGTACCTGTACATGAAGGGCGCGACGGTGGCGGTGTTGGGGTGGCTGTATTGCTGCTGGGGCTGAGGTAGCTGCACGCTGACGGTGTTGCTGCCCGTGGTGTGCGTGCTCACCGCGGGCCCGTTCACGGCCTGGCTGCTGCTGCTGCCGTGCAGGCCCCCCACGCCCTTCCCCTCGGAGGAAGCCAGGCTGGAGGAGGAGCTGGAATGACGGCTGTCCAGCTGGGACTTCTGATGAGAAAGCCCCGAGCTGGCTTTCCCGCCACGGCTCCTCTCGCCTTCCTTTGCAGGAACAGGGGCACTTGAGGATTTCCCTGTGGTGTTTTTCATTCCTGGTTTTGGTATTCCGCTGTGCGAAGGGGCAGAGGCGTCCTTCTTGGCACTGTTCAGTTTCCCTCCTTTAGGGATAAAGCTTGCGATCTTGGAGGACTTTTTTGGCATCTCTGTTGTTGTTGTTAGTGCTATCTGTTCTTCTTTAGGTTCCTCCTTCAGCTCCAGCTTCTCGGTGATGGATGTTCTCTTTGTAATGTCTTTACTTTTATCCTTTTCCTTCTCCTTTTGTTTCTCTTTCTCCTTCTCATTACCCTTTGGAGAACTTTTCTTATTAGTCAGTGCACGGCTGAAAGTCCTTTGTGCGATTCCCTTGAGTGCAATTTTGGGGCTGCTGGACATCAGTCCCGAGTTGTTCACATTCTGGTTGGTGGCATCGATTTCTTCGCTCTCCTCAAAGCTGAGAAGCGCCTCCAGCTTTTCACAGCTGTTGTCCCTAGAGCCCGGACACTCTGGCGTTGTCCCAGACACTCCTGCTTTGGAACCCCCCTTGCTGTTGAAGAGTTTTAGTTTTTCCAGCATGGATTTCTGACCGTTGGGAGCTGCTTTGGCGATTTCCAAGGGAGGCTTTGGAGGCTCCGCTGCCGGCTGCTTCACGGATAGCATGGAAGACGTCGCTGTGTGCTTGGCACTGAGGGACTTGCTGCGCCAAGGTTTAATAGCAGAGCTGGGTTGAGGGATGGCTGAGGAGTTATTGCAAGGAACAGCACTGCCGCAGTTTTGAACTGAGGATGAGACATTTTCATTCATTCCTGTGGGCTGGGAGGCCGTGCTGTCGGCAGGCTCTGGAAAAAAAACACAGAAAACAACCCAATAAATCAACACAGTAGTACCAGGTATTAGTGCTACTATGAGATTCCTTCTGTAATGAAACATCAAGAATTTCACACTGATAACATTAAAAAGACACATCAGTATTTTCAATATCAGTGAAACTCAGAGAAAATAAAAGCCAGCTTTCTTTTCCTACCCAGCAGAACAGCAATGAGCTCCTACTGTATAATTTACATTTACTTGGTGTTTCAAGAAAAAGAAGGAAGAAAAAGAATCTCTTCCAATTCAAACCAAAATGTGTTCTGCAATGTGCTCTCCCTTATTAAGTCCACAATACTTTTTCATTAGCAAAAACACAGCACTATTTTGTAAGTAAGGGTTCCCTCTGTTTTTGGCAAAATACTTGCTGTCCAAGTTCAATTCTTAGAAAAACCTCAAACATAAAAAAATGCAGGAGTAAGGAAAAAAGTAAAACTAAAGTGCTTTCAGTTATTAGAGGTGGGGGTTGTAATATCTTCACAATGCAAAGGTAAAAGAAAACTCCACATACAAAAATAAAACCAATTGTACCCTTTTGTAAAGAACCAAAATTAAGTACTACCACATATCCTAATACAGCTGTAAGAGAAAGTTGTGGCAGTAACTGTACAGCCCTCCCCCACAGAGAAAACAAATCTATTATTTAGTTAGTTCCTCCTAATGCTATTTGTTCTTATTAAGAAATCAGTTCCGAGCCTAAAGAGAGCTTGAAAAATCACACTCACCTACCAGTGGCCACTTCTTCTCTGAATCAGTTCCTCTTTGCAGAGTTTCACTTTTGGAGATGTTACTCCCTCAATTATCACAAATATGTTTTCTGTTAAACTGCTCATGTTTCCAATTAAATTTTGTCATCTGCGTCTGTTCGCCTGCCCAGCAGCCTGCTGGGGATTAACGGCTCTTACCTATATTTCCCTGCCCTCTAGCACGAAAGTAAACTGTGTACAGAGCTGCATTTTTTTAATTCAAAAATCAACAGCAGTGGAGAGCGTGCATTCTCGGCTGCAGGAGCAGCCCTGTGAATCCAGCCCTGTAAATCACGAGCTGCTGCAGCCACACAGGGACTGTTTTACTTCACTTTCAGTTGCTCAGTGAAGATACGGCTCTGTTAACCTCCCTCCTCTGATCCAAACCAGATCTACTGAAGATTTAAGTCACATACATCTTCCTGACTTAGCACAGAACTGACTTTCTAAGAGTATTAGAGTCTCCTTAATAATAAACTCAGCCATTTCGCATGGTTATGGACAAAGTGAAATAGCAGGAACTAATGATACTTCTAAAACTATTACTAAAGTCAGATGGTTTCCAGGACTCTTAAGCAGTAACTAACTATTATACTGGCTGGTTTTGCTAGTCCTATTCCTATGGCCAAGTACCCACATGGAGCTGGAAGGAATCAGGAGCTGAATTACAGACACAGACAGGACTTATGCTGCTTTTAAACTTGTGCCAGCCTGCTGACTTCCAGGATATTGCTCCTGTTTGACACAGAAGGAAAATCATGCCACCAAATATCTCAAACAGCGATATCTGGCCTCTTGCTGCTCTGCTCAAGCCTGCTGAATTCAATCCAATGTGTTAAGGAGGACCAAAAAGATAATGGCACCGGAATCAGAGAATCATTAAGGTTGGAAAAGACAACCAAGATCGAGTCCAACCATTAAGACCGGACTGCCAAGCCCATCACTTAACCACATCCCTAAGCACCACACCTACACTTTTCTTTGAGCCCTTCCAGGGATTCCACCACTGTGGGAGGAGTCCCCGTGACCTCCAGTGTGAGCAGCAGCAGTGACCTGACACAGTGCCCTGACACAGACACAGAGAGGAAGGAAGGTGACAACCTCTTCACAAGCTGCCAGCAGAGTTCCTCACTCTGCTTTCAGAAGCTGCACCGCTGCTCTTTCCTTCATGCCTCTTACCATACACTGCTTCTTTGTTTTTGTTTTCATTTCCTGAAGTCCTCCTGCTCATCACAGTCTACTTCCCATCCTCATACCGCACCAGGCTCCTTTTGCACATTCAGAACAAGAAAGCCTTTGTCTCAGCCTGCCTTCTACAGAAGACATCCAGCAATGAAGTGAAAGCTTCATGAAAATCCCAATTGTGCATATTGTACAGTTAATTTGTATAGATTATTTCTTTAAATATTAATAGCCCATCTCAATAGTAAGATATTGAGAAAAGACAAACAAGAAAAGATATTGAGAAAATAGCCCATCTCAATATTGAGATATTGAGAAAAGACAACAAAGGAGATTGACAGTACTTTCAACATCAAGTTCCTAATCCACGTCTTCTGGCCTCACCATGCTAAACAAATCTCAGCACAAAGAACAGCCATGCCCAGAAATCATCATAGCTGTCTGGGATTAATGAACATGCTTAGGAATGATTTACAACCAGGTCCTGGGAGGGACCCAATGTACTGATCAATATGGGCGGGGAAGCCCTCACTTGCTCAGAAAAACAGGACTGGAAGGGTGAAAAAATAAAAATGACCAGTACGGGTTGCGTCTATAAAGTAGAAGAGCTGGTTGTACACCCTGTTAGTACAACATATGCAGGCACAAAAACTCAGCTGGTGGTTTGAGCACACAGACAAATGAGCAGATTTCTTAGGAAAGAAATCTGCCTTCTCAAACAAGTACTTCACAACAGTTTGAGAACAATACAGGAAACGTGTGTATGGGACGGACAAAGCCAGCCTGCATTCCCCAGCACTAAGAGCCTACACAAAGTCACTCACCTGAGGCAAGAGGGACCTGAGAGCCAGGTCCATAACCTGGCTGAGAAGCCTGACCCTGTCTCAGACGCTGAGCTGGCTGTTAGGTCACTGCACAGCAGCAGAGGCCACCACATCAAAACAGGGCTCTGACCAGCTCCACAACTTTCTTCTGGAAGTGAATGGAAGGGGTTGCTTGATTTGGGACCTCAACTACATCCTAACAGCACAGATGAATGCTCCAGTTCACAGACCTCTGGGAAAAGATGCTTGGCTTGGATCAAGCGAAATGGCTTGTTTTCAGAATCCCAAAGCATTGCTCAAAATTTATTTCCCAGCAAAATCCAGAACTTTTCAATTATTTTTTTTAATTTTTAATTTTTTAATGTTTTCAGGAAATCTATTTATTTATTTATTTATTTGTTTGGTCACTGACTAAAATATGTTTTCCCCAGTTTATTTGTTTATAAACACAACGCTCTCTTTGTCCCAACGCCCCCACATCCACCCTCCTGTCTGGAACTGAATTTTGCTTCTGTTGCCAGTGGTGTAAGAGGAGCACAGTGCAGCTCCACTTACAAACATGTCAGAGAAACCAGAATTAGGACAATACTATGACTGTAACATTTAAAAAATAGAATATACTGCAACAGTAATGTAATTTTCAGAGTGTCTACTTAACGTTTTCCACAAAGTGAATTCTGTGAATACTGGACGCTATGCACCTGAAATGAATAAAAAATACTCACAAAGTCTACAGTTAAGCAGCAAAGGAAGGAAGGTACTTTCTTACTTTCTTTGGGAAAGGAAGGAAGGTACTTTCTTACACAGCTGCGGTGGATTTTGACTTGTACTTGGGTCAAATACAGTGGAATTAGAAACTGAACATCCTCAAGTGATTTATTACATTGCACCACGCACAGTTACTGCAAGAAATTAAAGGTTCGCCTTAAAACACATGAAAAATTGCTCCAGCTTAAGAAAACTTCAGTTTTTCAGACTCTCTGTTTCTTCCTTATGAACAAGTGCTGGCTCTTTTACTCCTCTGGCCAAGTTTGGTAAGCAAAAGGAGTTCTGCTGCCAGAATGCAGCTTCAAATGCTCGGTTTCCTAATGAAGCAGCAACATCAATTTGTGGAGCACACATCAGCATGCAAAGGGGAAAGTTTTATTCAGCATAGCATAGACCCTTCTTTCATGAAAAGGGGAGCAGGTTTCATGCATTCAGTTAATAAGCTTATTATTTCCCATGTGTTCCTTTGTGAGGGAGGTATTTTCTTTCTTCAGCAACCTGCATTAACTAAAACTGACTATAAAAGAAATGTTTTCAAACTCAAGCTACAGTCTACAATAAATAATGATCACTTTCCTCTTTTCAAAGTCAAATCTTGGCCTGAAATCTATTTTGTTCCTAGTGTTTCTATTAAAAAAGATGTTGGTGGTCCACTTCCAATGCCAATACACACTGTAGCATGGGTAAATCTGATTTCAGCTGCTCCTGCAAAGACTGAACTGCATCTGCAAACCCACCCGTGTGTGAAGAAAAAAAAAAAGAAATTTCTGAAAGCTTATGATTTAATTCTTCCACAGAAGTCTTTGAGAGTTTATGTTATAATAAGGTCAGGAGAAAATATATGCAATTTCCCATCATTTGTCATGTTCACTCTAAGTAAGTGGACTTTGATTTGCTATAACTGAAAACTTTCAAAATCCATCATTATAAGCATGAAAGGCAACACACAGACAAAGGATGTTCTCATAGTTACTCTCCTTAGGAGGGTCAAGAACTTAAAAGAATTTTTACTCATTTTTGAATGAACAAACTATTATTTTTTATTTCACAACTATGGGAAAAGTTCTTATGAAGAGAAATATTTTTTAGTCCAGCCTATAGATTAGATAACAGATGTGACAGCAAATCCACAACCAGATTCTAATTTAGGAAATAAAAGCAGCTCTTCTCTATGACATTACAGTGTCAGAACTGCAGAAACCACTTGGCAGTTTCATCATTTCCCATCTAGAAGAATAAATGGTGAATCTTGACCCTTCCCATCCACCCACCAGAAGACTCTCCTTTAAAGCACTATACATAAAGCCCTACAGAGAAGAACTTCTTAGCTGAGTTGTTCTCTTCTCCAATGATCATTTATCAAACCCTGTAAGTATGGAAATGTCTGCATTCCTGCCAGGAGCCAACTATAAAAATCCCAATCTTTCCATAACCCAAACCACAAGCAGGTAGAGCAGAACATTCCCAACAAGAGCAATCTGGCACTCAGTTCCTCCTCAAAAATAAGCACAACTCTTGTGGCCCACAGAAATTTCCCTTTCAATTTCCATTGCAACACTGGGAGAACTGCAGCTGGCTGAGCTGCCATCAAGGGGTGGGCATGGCCTCCACCCACAGGATGGCTGGAGCTTTCTGTTCTCTCTTCTATTCTGGACCAGAAAAAAACCCAACAGAAATGATTTCTTTAGAGCGGAGATTGCCAGATAAGGAAATTCTGTATAACCTGAGGAAAGCCTGAATAGGGAATATTTTTGCTTTGCTGAGGATGAAACCTTAGAATCATAGCTGGAACTATATTGAAAGAGACTTTAAAGATCATCTCCCTGCCATGGGCACGAGCACCTTTCACTGGACCAGGTTGCTCAGGACCCTTTCTAACTGAGCAGAATTGTTTCCTTCAACTTCTGCCCACTGATTTTCCCTTTAATGGTGATTAAATTCACTGTAACACAGCAGAAAAATCACCTTTACTCCACGACATTTTTCTTCCCTTCCATCATATCTACTTCTTCAATCCCAGTGCTGTAAACTGTGTAACTTCAACAGCAGTTCCAGGCATTCACAGAAATGTGTTCTATCCCTGAAAGCCTTCACCAAAGCCCAGGGATATGTCAGAAACTCAATTTCCACGTTTCTGCCAAGCTGCCTCCATTCACACAGAGCTCCAGCACATGGAACAAGGGTTCTGCTGTTGGCTAGCTCACTTAGCCAAGACTCAGCATTTTTGCTGAGGTGAGAGGAAATAAAACTGGAGCACAGGCAGCCCCTTTTCTCATTGTCTCGCCATAACCAACTAAGACATTTGAATTCCTTGTTGTTTTTGTTTAGCTACTGTAAAATTCAAAATGCTGTTGAACTGAATGCCTAAGAAAGGTTGGAGGGACCTCTACTGAGCACATACCTGTTAGATGATCATAAAAATAATGAAACCAAGTTTACTGTGCCATTCAAAACAGGTTGCACTCTCCATTTTATACTAGACAAATACCATTCTTGTTCATTCTTCTCCATTTCCTTCTGACTATTTGTACAATTTAATCCCCCAAGACTTCTCATAACAGACTTATTCAAAAGCATAAATGAATTCCAGGCAGGAAGCTGCTATGGAGTCTTTCATTAGACTTTATACTTAAAGTGGACTATATGTACAGTTAGCAGCCTTGCTCTGACACGTCTCTCTTGCAGGTTGTATGAAATAGGCACTATGAAAATCAGTGGTCTGAGAATTGCAGTCAGGAAATATTGCCCATTTGCATCAAAACCCAATGACAGACACATACTACAATTTATGGTGGGGTCCTCTTCCTTTCAGTTCTCTGCTGCCAGTCACAGATCCTTCAGGAATATTTAGTTATGGATGAGGAACAGGCAAAAGGCTCAGCAGAGAAGCCACAAATGGAAGGGCCCAGGGAGGCTGAAAGTGCTCCTACCCAAGGAGAAGGGGCTTCTACAGATGTGGTAGAAACATGCTGGCATTTGGGGAAGTCTGGGATGTAGCACCACTGCTCTTTCCTTTCCCATGATTTAATAGTGAACCTTTGTTTCCATGGCTGTTTTTCTGGCACACTGCGCCCAACAATAAATTTATGAGAAACTGTAAATATTTATTTTAAAAGGAAACATGTAGGCACTGCAAAGGCCATGAAATGCTGGACCAGCTTTTCAGCTGGTATAAATTAATGTGGTTCCACCACCTCCAATGCATCCATGCAGATGTACAGTGGGCAAGAAGATGCTTCTTAAGGTTAAATTTTACTTCAAAGATCAGGATCTTTATCCTCATGAACTGTACTGCTATGAACACTGGCTAATATTTTTAGGGTATTTTTTCCCTGAAACTTTGTTTAAATATATTTTTGCCTCATTTTATGTATTTTAAAAGCTTGTACCAACTATATTCAAAGTCCTGTGGTCTTGTTCAGCCATGATTAAGCCTTCAGCCAGGCTTTCTCTAGGTAGAAGAGGACATATTTTTAAATGCCAAATTCAGCCAGCTGAACAGTTGTAAAATTAAGCACAGATATGATTCATTGCAGACTCACATCTTGCCCTATAAACATGCCATGCTGCTTGCTATTTCCTGACTGTCTTTACGCTGTTTGATGGGCACACACCCAACATAAATGTGTCACTGAGGATTTACTAAGATGAGCCAATCTTTCAAAAGCATATTTGATTAGAAAAGTGAAAGGGTGCAAACAATACCCCATGATACACATATATCTCAGCCGGCCAAAGATGAGTATTTTGTTTGACACTAATGACTCCTACAAGGGTCACCTTCTGACACAAGGCAGGAGCCTTATGTCAGGGGAATTTCTCAGCATTAATACATTTGGTAAATTGGAGAAATAAGCTTGAGACAGTAAGACTTCATTCACTGATGCTGAATGAAGAGGTGTGTGCTGAGAAAGAAGAAACCGAATGCCTGAATTTAAAAGGTCAAACAACAACTGTGCAACTTCACTGCAGCAAAAGGAGTCCCAGCAGAATGCAGCTGCACGCTCCATAATGTGGCACTAAAGGAATACAAATGTCAGTCGGAAATGGTTTAGGAGCATCACATATGGAATCAGAGGTTTGGAGAATCATAGGACAGAAGACAAAGAACTTTACTCCATGCTGTTGAGCAGCAAAATAAGGCATCAGGTGGAGTGCTGTGTCCAGCTCCAGCACCCCTCTAAAAGAGACAGACTAGAAAGGGGCCAGTAGAGACCATCAAGACATAAAAGAGATTTATCACATTAAAGGAATCTATCACAAGGAACCTATAAGAAAAAGGATGGAGTAGTAAAGATGGCTTAGTCTAGAAGAGAAAAGGCTGAAGGAGACATTTTAAGCCTTCAAATACATGAAGACTCTTACAAACAGGACACAGATCAAGGAAGAGCAAAAATACGCCTTATTTTTAGCCAGACAGAATGGTTTTATATGTATGTTTTTAATAGCTACTTTTAAGACCAAATGGACACTGGAAGGGATACAGTTTAAGAGATGGTCACATCCCTGTCATGAGACATTTCAGAACAGACCTGTCAGCCGGCTGAATTTGGCATTCTACCTAGAGAAAGCCTGGCTGAAGGCTTAATCATGGCTGAAGTGGAGCTTTACAAGACCACAGGACTTTGAACATAGTTGGTATAAGCTTTAGAAATTCATAAAACAATGAAGAAATTTTTCCTACATGGATACAGTTGATTTTCCTTCAGCACAGACTCCCCATGTTCTTTACAGATGCAATTCTACAAATATTTAGTGTAAGCTGCAAAGTTGTGAAAATTTTAAGCAGAATTCTTTAAACAGGGTGTAAGCCAGGAGCCATATCTGTACTTCAAAGTTATGACTCAACAAAAAAAAGTACCAGCTTCCTCAGCATATCAGATAACCTCACAGTCCTTCCTTTCTCTCTGTGTTTTTGTTTTTACTCTCACATCATCAAATTCATGATCACTGTACTATATTCAAGGCAAAATAAATCACCCTGAGCATTTTGTAAATACCTTCAACATATATTGTATTTATAAAACTGGATAGGGTTACTCCAGCATCTGCTTTTGGTAATGCACACAACACAACAACAGAAATCACCCATTACTCTGGTAATGGATTTATTGAGACAAATATTGTAAATAAATTTATTTTACATGTTGGACTTACAGGGAAAACCCTTGGTCAATAAAACCAGAGCATCTCTTGAATGCCAGCACAGAGGAGCACAGAGGCAGCACCCTAAACACTAAGCAGAATATGATGTTTGCTTCATGTCTGACCTAAATGAAGCACTGGAACATTTTTACAGGGTAGGATGACTGAAATTTAGGTAATTATCACATTTTCACAGTGTTGAGACAATCACATTTATTTCCCAGTGAAAATTTGAAGGTGTGGGCAAGCTGGTTTCATATTTTATGGACTTAGACCTCTTTAAAATATAAAATCTTTTCTACTTTTGCAATCCTTTAATCTTAGTGAATTTTGCACAGTCTTATCAAGTCATCATTTCAAAAGCAAATTTAAGATTCATTCAATATTAGATTAATTTCTCAATAAATTATTAAATTTATTTCTAAAGAAAGAGAAACCTAAAAATAATACTACCCCCAAGATGGATATAGAACAAGAGTGAAAGTAACTATTTCAAAAAGTCAAAGAGAGGGAATTTTTTCTAAACCTATACGAACATTATTTTCAGTAATGAAGAAAGTTATAGCTACCCAAAATTATAAATAAATAAGAAAAATTTAACTTACTGTTATATGTTGCACAAGCCAGCTGTTTCATTCTGTAAAATGACTTCCCACCTTTCTGACATCCATATACTGTTCATTCATAAGCACAGGGATCAATCTCTGTGCTTCAATCTCAGGAACTCTACCTATTTTTGCTAGTCTCAAGTGAATTGCTTAGATCTTTCTGCTGCTCCTGGTTTCCAAAGCTTTCCTCACTCCTGTCCCCAAGTCTTCCCAGCAGCCTCGCAGAGCTGGGCCCAGCATCAACCCACTGGCACAGCTAAAAACAGGCTCAGTGATGAGCTGGCAGTTGGTACCAAAAGGGTCAATGCCTTTTCAGTATCAACTTTAGTGCAAGAGAGTCCTCAGGTGGAAATCCTCAGCCTACAGAGGACATGGGTTGAGACACCAGGCTTAAAATTGCACATTTATATCCCATCTGTGTGCCACTGGATCCTGCAGCGACTCACTCTTTAGGGAGCACTGGGAAAACTAGCTCTGGGGGTGTGTATGGACTCTCCCTTCTGCAAGACACCAAGCACCTGAAACACTTCAGGACTAGCCAGTCTTTGATTGGTAAAAGATGTAATTCAAAATATTAGACTTATTGTAACGATGGTTATGTAATAACAGAATCACAGGACAGTGGCCGGGTTGGAAGGGACCTGTAAGATCATCCAGTCCCACCTCCTGCCATGGCCAGGGACACCTTCCACTGTCCCCTTTTGCTCCAGGCCCCACTGAGCCTGGCCTTGAACCCTTCCAGGGATGGGGCAGCCACAGCAAAACCCATGCCAGCGCCTCACCACCCTCACGGGAAAACATTTCTTCCTCATATCTAATCTAATCCCACCCTCTGTCAGTTCCAAGTCATTCCCCCATGCCCTGTCACAAGCTGCCCTTGTCAAACAGCCCATTGTAAAAAAAAAGATCTGTTCAGCCATCCCAGTGACCTTCTGCCAGCCAGGTCAGCTGGCTCCATGCCACAGGAACTGCATCCAACATCCCAGCTTCCTGCAGCAACTATCCTGATAACTATCCCTGCACCTGAAGCCATAAGAAGCCTTCTCTTTCCCATTCAGGCTGAATGTTTCTATAAATGGGTAGAAAAAAATTTTAAATGCCCTAAGACAAATTTCTATCATGCTCAGAGCTCTTTTTTCACCACTTCCGAGTTTTGTAGTTCTTATACTATTACTGGGCACAGAGGCAAAAGCCTGGGTTTTGTCTCTTTTTATAATTATTAATTTATTTGGAGTGGAAAAACTGCATGAGATTAAACAGAATGTTTCCAGCAAGGAAGTTTGTGCAATGTCACTTGATTATCCTTTACTTGGTACAGAAGCCAAATCCAATCATTTAGAACATCAAATGTTTCATCTCATTTTACATAAAGCTACAAAAGAAGACCTGTCCTCCATTTTAATGTGCTTGAATGATTTTTCTTTCAGGTAAATTTTCCAGATCATTTATGTTGATCATAAAGACAAAAGGGCTCAGTAATTTCTGAGCCAAAATTGGAACCTCTGTCTGAACACCAGCTCTGGGCAAATATTAAATTTTGACTCATTATGTCTGATTTAATCTCTTCCAATGGCTAAACACCCTCATTCTTAAAATTTCTATCCAATTTGTAGTCTTAATTGGGCTAATATCAAATTCCTGAGAAATGGACACCCACACACTATCTATTGAGATAAGGAAGAATTTTTATTACTATAAATGTCACTGCAGGTATCTTGTAGGTAATAAGGGAACCTTGTAACCTTTCTTTTAAACAAAGAACATAAAGTAACCCTTTAAGTACCAAACAGCAAAAGAGATTTTCCAAAGCTCTATTTATGCAGAGCTATTTCTGTTTTATCAGCATCCCTCTGTTTCAAAGCCCATTTGAATACTACTGAATGTCTCAGCCTTCAAGACATTACCCACAAGAACTCTGAGTTTTGATCTCCTTATACACATTTCTTGCCTTGCTTTACATGAAGATGAGAGTTTTTCCTCTCAGTTGCCAAAGTAGCCTTTTTTAATTGAATCTGAGGGTTTGACATAATCCAAATCTGCCATTTTAAATGACCTTAAGCAATGCTGAGTTTGAGACAAGCTCAGTATCACACAGAACCAAGTCATGGGAGTGTACTGTCACACATTTTTATATCAGTACAGGATTGAATAGGAAACATTTTTATCATCAGGAGTAGAAATTCCAATGGCTCATTTCCAGATTTAGGATTTTCTACTCTTTCACAAGAGGGCATTTAGAGAAATACATACGGATTTCCTAATCCAGTTGACATGAAGATACTGATTTAACTCTGAAGAGCCTTTCCTGCTAAAGCTCTGACAAGATCTGCCATGGCCTCTTGAACTGTGCCCTTGAACCTGGTGCCCTGGCCTCCTGAACCTGATAAATATAACTGCCTACACACAGAGTGCACACATTTTTAGCACACATGTGGCATGTGTAACCATACACCAGTCTGCTCACTGCAGTGGGGGTGACATTTCCTTGCTAACATTTTACTGATGGTAGTCAGTCCTATTTTGATAACACGAAGTTCAAAAGAGGAAAGAAATTCCTTAACTGTCCTTCAAAACGCCTTAGTAACCCTTCCTATTTCAACAGTTTACACTTAAGAAAAAATTTAGAAGGAAATAATATTTATAGGTATCAAAATGTGGTAACCAGTCTAGGTCACAAGAACGCTCTGGAGATACTCCTTCCAAGCTTCACCTGAAAGCAGGAGATGGGGATGATAGCCTGGGTAACCTGAGATGAGGCTATCCAGGGCCCTGTCAAGGCAAGTCCTAAATACTTCCACGCAAGTGAAATCCGACCCCCTTCTCTGGACAAACTTCTCCAATGTTTTACTCTTCTCATACTGAAGAATTTTATTCCTATTTCCAGACTTTTGATTTCCCCTAAAGGAATGTGTGCCCCTTAAACTGTCATCAGACATCCTTGTGAACATAGTGACTACCCTTTATGTATTAAAAGACAGTTACTAAACACACAGCGTTCCAAGTTAAAAAAGTATACCCAAAATTTGAAATAAATAAAATAAAATAATAAAATGAGAGGAACAGACACTTTTCTTATCTCCTGCCCATATGGACACTGCTATGAAAACAGTTATTTATTTCTCCTCACTGTCTGAATCTGTAGGCATGTATTCTTGGGTTTTTTCCATTTTCTGATGCTAAGAGAAACCTGACATCAACCTACCTTCTTTATAAACCTGAGTAATAAACATTTTCTTTGATCTCAAGCAGAAATGGGCAAAGTCTGATCCTATGGGGTTTTTTTCTACTGATATTTTATTTAACATTCAATCCACAGGAATACTGTAATTTTTCCCACAGATGTCTACTGCCCTCTGTAGGATTATTTTAAATAAAATATTAGAAACAAAGTAGAAGAAAAAAATAAAAAGAAAGCAGGTAAGCCTGTCACAGTACTGTATCACATCATCAACATGGTGGAGGTGGCTTATTAAGTTGATGTCTCTTCCAGCTTCATAATTTCATTGATTTTATAGATTTGACACAAGTAATAAGCAGAATATTCCCAGCCAACACCATCAGACTTTTGAGACTGCAAAATGCAAACTGAGTGCCTGAAGAACAGTGAAGACAATGGATATATGAGGGTGTTCAAACTAGTCAAAAATCCCCACCATTTTACAGAACTGCAGGCTGCTTTCAGAGCATGTCTCAAGAGACTCTCTACTGTGTACTGAGTTTATGTTTACTGACATAAACTCATCAGCAAACCTACTGTATCAAAGTCTTTATTGAAGTTGTAGGTTTCGATACATTTAAGTTTCCTTCTTGACGCAGTTCTGGTCCTCATTGCCATGGATAAAAAATAGATTCATGTATGCTAAAATGCATATGGATTTTTGCATTCCATTTGCAAATCAAATTTTGGCTGTATTTTATCTGGTGATCCTGTCAGACAATTAGAAAGATGTGGTAATGAGGAGCCTCAAAGTAACTACTAACTGCACACACGCATAGAAATGCAATGTTCATTTGCTTCTCTACATTCATTAGAAAAGTTTTTGATAACTTAGATGAGTTCAGTAGTGACATGGAAGTGTCTGATGCCTTCCATGCCATAGGAGACCTGTGTTGTTCAAGGACATTAAAGGATAAGGAAGAAAACCAAAGCTATTCCTACGTAAGCATGGGCTAAGTAATTCTCACAATTCAGAAGAGAATTGGCTCCAGTTTTATGAAGGGATTAGGATGACATAAAAAACTCCAAAACCCACAAGCCTAAGTGCTCAATTCCTCACAGAACAAAAATGCAATTAAGACTTTAATGGCATTTTTCTTTAAAAAAAGCCTGCAACACCAATTACACATATAAAAATATCCTTTCTGGAATGTAACTGCAATTATAAATGGCTAATCACTATGTCAATAAATAAAAAACCATACTACAGCACGTTATCATTTTATGATGTGAGGAATGAGGGTCCTGAAATTCCTGTGAGTTCAGGTAAATTCCCTATAAAAGAGGAATTTTGCATATCAACCGAGGCTCTAACTCCAAAAAGCAAGTTAAAGCTATCAGCCCCTAACCTCAAAGAAGGTGCCCATAGGACTGAACTAGGTGTCTGAGTGATCCTTACTAGAGAAAACCTATCTCTTCTCTATATATTGAAAGTGGTGTCAGACAGCATGTGGAGACTGAGGAAAAAAAAATACTGAGGACACAAGGTCAACTGTGGGGAAGAGAAGATTTGCATCTCTTTACATGTTCCTTTGCTAAGAGCACATGTGCACCTCACGTCAAACACGTGCATCCATCCAAGAACCTCATCTTTTTCTACAATGGTGCAGTAATTTTTGATATTACACAAATCCTTTCCCCAAGTTTTCTAGAAAATCAGTGGTCTCATCAGTAAATGATTTAAAGAATCTTTTGAAAAATCTAGGTTATTTATTTCCCAGTAGTTGGCTGTTCTTCCATGCTCCATTTGCTGTCCTTTTCCTTTCTGATGCATTCTGTTTCAATTAATGCACTTTCATTGCCACAAGACACAGACCATTGACTAACAAGACAATTTGCATTCAGAGGGAAAGGGCCACAGATTAATAAAAGCTAAAAATTACAACCTACTTTTTGTAAGAAATTATGCAAACATTCAAACACTGAAGGCCACCTTCTATTACAAAGTGACCAATCATGCCAAAAGAGGCTGATTTTTATTTCTGCCATTTCCTTCCTCAAAAACACAACGGAGCAGGTACTGGGTAAAGAGATGAAAACTTACCAAGCCTGGCACACAGCACAGTCATGTAAGTCTCATTTTCTTAAACAAAACACAGGATATGGGTCAGAAAACCTGAATTGTCCTAGCACTTTGACAATAAACTTTGCCTGGCAATGTTACAATTAACTTCAAAATAAGCCAAAATTTTGTCAAACCAATTGCTTTTGTTTTGCATGGATGCAGGCCAACTTTGTGTCATGATTATACTTTTAAGAAAAGTTAAAGATCAACTTTACATAAGCCTTTTTTTTTTTTAAGACCATAATTTATGACTGGAAATTTTGACCAGAGCAAAGTTCTGAGTAGTTAATGCAACTTATGTAGATTGTCAGCCTAAGAGCCAGCTTTGTTTCCTTTAGCTATTTGTAATATTTGTAGGAAGCAGTTCATCTCATGTGCTTCTTCAGCAACCAGTTTATCTTTCTCAGGAGATGATTTATAGTGAGGAATGAGGGTTCCCAGAGCTGACTGTGTAAAAGCAGTTGATATTTAAGTCACTTGACAAATTATTGTTATTTCTCTGTGTGCATAAGGATTTCTTTCTTTCTTTTTCTTTTCTGAAGACTAAAACCAGTACTTTACCTTCCTTATTTAGTAATATTGGTTAACTGAGAAAACAGCTAAAATAGATGGAAGTCCTCTCCTGCTGCAGCATAACATCACACATCCCATATGGAGTAGGGATCATCTAGCCAACCAACCCATGCTGCAGAACAAAAGAAATCCCACTCCACCTCTCCCCAGTGCAGTGCTTAGGGGACATGAGCACAAGAATATTCACAAAAAGGACAAAGAAAGAGACTGGGAAGATATTACACAGGAAAACAAGGTTTCTACTGCTCACACTAAAACCTGTTAGCTTGTTTTTTGAACTGAAAGCAAGACCTAATTCAGATTTAGAGACAACTATTACATGCTGATGTTACAGTTAAATCATTACTGCTTACACAGTGTACCATTCTAAAAGAGTTCACATTGATTTACCAAGGTATCATATTGCTAAATTATTAGCTTATTATGCTAATCCATTAATCTGTAATATAATTATATTAGACAGAGGTGAATTTTATTTTTCTGTTATACAAAACATGATCAGGGTGTTTCAGAATGTCCCTGGAGAATGCTGAGAGTCCTCCGCTGCCACCATAACTTTTTTGGGGTAACATTCCAAAACCTACTGACACACAACCATCAGATAACAATTTCCAGAGAAGGAAGAGCAGAGTTTCCTGGAAAGAACCAAGCATCAGAACTACCGAGAAGCTGACCCAGACCAGTGCCTCTCCCTGGAGCAAAATGCTCATTACAGTTATCAGAACCTCTGCACAGCCAGCAAGGAGACTTGAGCCTGAAGGCTGCCACTGTCAAATGAGTGCAAGGAGCCTGTGCTGAGGCCCAGAGCTGGCTCCTCTCTGTCAGCAGAATGACTTTGGGAATGTGGGATTTGCTGCCAGCCCATGCTGACAATCTGACCGTGCCAGGCTGGAGAGATGTGCTCAGTTCTCACCAGCCACAGCCCCCAGACCCACTCTGAGCTACAAACTGAGGCTAATGAATGCTGGCAGATCACTGAATTAGTGAATGGACACAAAGTCAGTAAATGTCATTCAAAAAAGCTCTGCTTCACACACAGCATGGCTCTGAGTGTTCCTGATGTGCTGCCACAGACATCACTTCACTGCAACGTTCATAAAACATAAGATGTTCCTGCCTTCACATACAACACTAGATGATTCCTGAAATTAGATTGGAATTGTGTAATTTTGTCTCTTACAGGATAGTTCACAATAGTAATGGAAATGAAAGCAAATTGTACTATTTATCATATAAAAACTTTGCAGAAATCTTTAGTGGTCATTTTTCATTCTTGTCAAACTACTCATCAAAATGTCTTGTTTTATGATTAATTCGTTCCCCCTTATCTGTGCTTAAAGCAAAATGAAAAAACATGGTTCACCAGTGCCAGGACATTTTAAAGTTATTTTTTGGATGTACCTTCAGGCCAGCAAGTCACAACTTCAGATATATTCAAGGAGGACTATACTTTTTTCAAGAAGAGACAGCTGGCTTTTGGATTATAGATGTCATATTTACAACACACAACTTCGAGACAGTCTTACAACTTCTGGAGATGAACAGAAAATCCAACTTCCTCCGAATTGAAGCCATTATTAAGAAAAATCCAAATTATTAATTGCTTACCTTTGTCAGTGCTGCTTGTTGGGGTTGGAGGGAGAAGGCCAGGCTTAGATTTGTCATAGTTGTTAAAGCTCTGGCTGCGTCGGTTGTTGGCACTGATGGAACCACGAGCTTTGGCCTCGCTGCCCGCAGCGGACACCCTCATGGTGGGACCTGGAAGTCTGGTGGAAGAATTTACAGCAGGTTTAAACATAGGTAAAAAGCACTCTGGGCAAGAAACTATGGGATACCATGCATAAGCTGAAAATAAAAGTATCAACGGCACAAGTGTAGGCTCATAAGGGTGTTTCTACTTCCGTAAGAACAAATCAAAGGATCATCTTAGATGAAAATTGTATGTCAAACAAGCTGCAGTCTGAAGTGTTTTACACCAGAAAAAATGCCCTGAGACAAAATTAACAGTCACCTGCCATACGTCTGGTGAATCAGAAATAGTTGCAGGTAAATTCAGGGGAGCAATACCACTGGCAAAAGGTTAAGACTAAGTGAGACATTACTGTTCTTAAACCGGATTGCCAGACACTTCATCACGTGCTGGGCACATAAAGGCTACCCTTATTTCAGTAATAACAATGAGATGGAACTTGGCATCCTTTTTCCTTCTAAAGAAGCACATCACATCTCTGCCCTGATAACGCAAAGCTCAGCAGCCAAGCCCAGCAAGACTTTAACCTGATTTAATTATTTGAGCCTATATAAATCACACAAAGCTTCAGTACCCTCTCCTAGAGTAACCACATTATCAGTGAGCTGGTATTAGCCTCTGGTTTAAACTGGGTGTCTGCCTCTTCCAGCATTTTCTTACCATAGCCTGTACTTACCAGATTAAACTGATTAACTAGGAAAAAAAAATGTAGTTATTCTGGAGTAAGTAAACAAACTTTTATGCTTTTCAGGCAAAAAGGAAGGTGGAAGACTTCTCTAAAAAGCCTGACAGAATCAGGAAAGCCACTGGCATCACATCTCAGAACACTTCAAAGCCAACATTCACACACAGAATCTTTTTAAACCTTCTTCATGTAAAATACAAAAATCCATTCAAATAACTTGTGTCAATAATAAAATAAAAGAAAGAACTCCCAGTTGTCAGAGAGAGTGGGGATGCAACTGGCCAAATCACCATTGTACCTCTGAGGGTAGGAAGACGAGCCAGGAAGGAACCTGGCAGGGCTTCCTAAATAAGTTGATTTATCCAGGACCAGTGAAGAAATAGAAAATATGAAAAGAAACATGGAGAAAAAGGCAAAATGTCAGCAGCTGCATGCACATGCTTTCAAAGCTCAAAAGAGTCTAAGACATGAAGGCATCATTCAAATACAAACCTAAAAATTAATTTACAAGCTCAAACCACACAGATTCAGCACAGCACATCATGGTTCTGAGGTTGACTTTTAGGCCAGTCTCTCAAATTATCCAGTTTTTTCCAGCACTGGGGGGTGCTAAAAAAGTTGTCCATACTCATCATTGCAGCAAAGTTTCCATGAGAAAACCCCAGAGGGGCTTCGTCCACTGCAGAGGAGACCACAGGGGAAGAAGCTGAGGGCAACCAGTGACAAAGAAAACTTTTTGAGAAAGTCACCAAGACAAGGAAGTTCATGAAAAGTTCATTTTGTTTGACAGGAAACTAGCTGGGTTTTCTGCAAGGTACCTCAGCCCAAAGCTGCCACACAGCTTGAAACACTGAGTATGGGACACCCACCCCACAATGGCTACAAGGGCCCCAGTATGGGAGGGGAGCTTGCCAGCAGCAGGGAGGGGATAATCTTCCTGTAGTGATGAATAAGAAAAGGCTTCCCACATATCTACACAGGTTTTGCAAAGCTGTCACATTTTAAAGTAAACAAACTCCTCAAACCATGTGACCACTTAAGAAGTGACAAGTTTTCCATCTGAGTCAGTATTGTCACTGCCAATAAAAACACACCAAGAATGAAAAACCTACGTGCCAAAAGCACTCTTGAAGATATCCTTTCTCTTAGATATCCTTTCCCCCTCCCCATAGTTTTAACTAACTGCTTTTAAGCCCCTGCTTTTGCTATTAGATCAAGATACTTCACAGCAGTGTCTGTGAAATCTAAGGAAAAAATCAAGTTCAGGGAGACACTTCTGAGGAGTTACTGAGCTTGGAGAACACACTCTTTT
Organism: Calcarius lapponicus; assembly: GCA_039654755.1. Taxonomy (NCBI): domain Eukaryota; kingdom Metazoa; phylum Chordata; class Aves; order Passeriformes; family Fringillidae; genus Calcarius; species Calcarius lapponicus. The sequence continues at coordinate 6,399,980 of CM077468.1, forward strand.
ACTACTCTTCAGCACCTCTGTTAAGCAAATATGAGCTGTCAAGCCATAATTAAGATCAAGGAAGAACATGAAAAGGAAATGTGAAACTTTTTAACAGGGATTATTCTGCAGAGATTCACTGTTGGCATATAAGAAATAAGATGTGGGAAATAAATCTAAATTATACAGCAGAAAAAACAGTCTATACAAACTGAATAAAGATCATAAGCTACAGCTCAGAAGCTTAGCAAAAATGGTATGGTATAATTTACCAATGTAAAACTATATTCTAGTCAAACATTTACATATAATAGCAAAATAACAAGATTACTACCCAGATTAATAACCACAGCAACCCTTAGGATCACTGAGATGAGATGGACAGATGAACTGGCATGCAAATCATGCTGGGATCCAGGGAGGAAAGGGACTGAAGTGCCCCAGGTTCCCTTCCAGTGAGGTGACAGGTGCTGGGTGTGAGAGCAGTGGGGACAGCAGGGGCCCTGATCAGCAAGATCAACAGTGTGTTGGGGCTTACAGCACGCAGTAAGACACTCTCCTCACCAGCTGAGCCACTGGCCTCATGCAGCTCAGATGGGGGATGGACCTGGATGATCTTTAAGGTCATTTCCAATCGAAAACATTCTGCGATTCTATGATTTCAATAATGCAGGTCAAAATATAATTAATATAGTGAGGCAAGAACTCCCAGAACCATGTTTTGTTCTCAAAAGCAAAAGCTCCTAAGAACAAAAAAACCAAATTATTTCCTTCAGGGCCAAAATGCATTCCACACCTCAAAAAAAAAAAAAAAAAAAAAAAAGAGAGAGAGAGAGAAATTAAATCCATCTAAAACGTTCCCATTTCAGCTGTTTATAAAGGCCTAGTTACAAACTGTTTTTGACAGGAACCCTAAACATGCACCCAGAAATATTGCAAAAGGATTATTCATGCTTTGCAGAAGATGAAGAAATGCTAACCTAGAAGACCTTTTCTGACCAAGAGTGAATCGGATGATTTTGCTTTGAGATGAGTCCCTGGGAGATGCACTGTGACAGGAAAGAAAAAGTGGAAGAGAACATTGAACAAAGAAACTTTTTGGTTTTTTTTTTTTAAGCCACTGAACTTAGTAACTGGTTTTAGGGAAAATATGGATTTTTTTATGAATTTCACAAGAATATAAAGCTTCTTGCCCAAGTATGACTTCAGGTCAAAACCACTACACTCTGAAATTAATTTTTACAGAGTAATGAACATGCAAATCTGCATGCAACCCCCAGTTCTATTCCTCTTTTCCTTCTCACTCCTTTACTATATATATTTTCTGTAGAATCTGACTAATTTGACTTTAGTACATATTAAGAAAACATGACATTGATGATCTTCAGGATATACATATTTGTCAAGTATTTGAAACCCAGCCCAATCTACACAATGGACTGAAAACAGCAAAACAGTGTTCAGCATCTCTGCATGTTTGACAGAAAACTTGCAGAAATCTCTTCAAACACACCTTTATTTTATGGTAATCATAAAATTTCTCCTATTTATACATGCTGTAGGAACACTATGTTTTTCAGCTATACAAAACTATTGTTTACACCTAAACAAGCATAATTTGTGATGAAGGACTTAAAAGCCAAACTCAAATAACTTCTGAGTGGTCCTACTTGGAAGGCTTCAGTGAAACTCTTGATATCCCTTGTAAGGCAGCACTTCAGCCAGCATTCACCTCAAGGTGTGTTAACACAAGCAAGCCTCAATGTGAGATTTGTAAGAACAAGAAGCCTTCATACTTTAGTAAATGTGCAAATATGATTTCTGCTTTTAATTCTCTTTCTTATCCCCACTAAACCCTCTCTGTTTTAGCAGTGCAAGGGTCAGGCCAGTAGAAGGCTGCACATGCATTTACTGTGGTACTGCCTCAGAAGACTGCTTTTATTCCAGTCTGGGCAGAGCACTCCTAGTATTAAAGATATTCAAGGAACAAAACCCTTTTCCATTCATCTGTACTCTAATCTACTAGCGCCAACAAACACCAACGATGAAATTTTTTTCATGTAAAGCCAGCAGCATATTATTTTTGACCAAAAAGTCTAGATTTGATTTTGATTGCCACCAGGCGTTATGAGCTCTATTTCTTTTAGCAGTATCAGAGTAACCCTTCCCCACAGTGGAAAGTAACCCTTCAATTTCTTAGTGAGGGCTGAAACTCTTGTAATCTGAGAACTGAAGTTGGTTTTCGTATGCCTAAAATGTGTGTTTTCTAAGGGAAACAATGTGCATGCTTTGTGAGTAGAAAGAAGCAAAAGGAATAGTGAGAAAAACATCCTTTTACAATTCTGTGGTTACTTGGTCCAGCAGGGATGTCACACTCATTGGGCTGCAGATTTCCAGCACTGAGAACATATTTAAACACATATGTTTTGATTTCCAAAGGCTTGAAGTCAATTGCTACCCAGCATTCCATTCCCAAGACACTTTATTCTAGAGCAGAACTAAAGAAAGGAGTTTCTTTGGCTTGTTAAGACCTGCAATAAGAAGCAAAAAAAAAAAAAAAAAAAAAAGAAAAGAAAAAATATAAATAATGAAAAAAGCTCAACTTGAAGGAGATTTCCCCACCTGGACTGCATTTCTGGTTGTGCTTTTAACTGATGCTGCACAGCTTGTGGGGGCTGTTGGCACGGAGTGTGGAGCGAAGCTGGCACCTGCTGCTGAGGGACCCCCACCTGGCACTGGGATGGAGGCCCTGCTTGCTGGGATGGATGGTGCTGGGGCTGCTGCTGCTGCTGCTTGTACCGAGACAGGCTGAAGAACAGGCCCAGGATGGCCTTTAGATTCCCATTCCTGATTTCTGTAAGGCAAAGTGGAGAAGTCACTCATCAGCCATCAGTGCGAGCTTCCGACGGCGCAGCGGGTCAGCTGCTGCACCCCCAGAATACTGTCTGAACTGAGCTCCTCTGGGTTATCCTTTAGGATAAGTTTCTTTCTGCACATCTAATTGGCATTACAGTTGATTGCCAGTGAGCACCAAGGACAAATAAATAACTAATCTCTCCCCTGCGGTGACTGAGCAATATCTCACATTTTTCCACTCCAGTCTGTGTTAATGCCAGTGTGCTTAAAAAGCAAGTCCCTTTAAATCTTTCCTTTAAACTAACAGAACCCAAAACAGAGCCCCCACAACAACAATTGTATTAAGGACAGCATGCTGTAAATGATTTCTCAGTCCTAAACTTGCACAAGGAGGAAACTACTCCGTTCTCACATTGGCATCACATCTCAGTATTTTGATATTTCTGGAATATCAAAATAATTGTTTCCACTAAGAAAATCTGATGCAAGTTTTGCACTAGAAAATATGGTTATTGGGTGACATAACTGTATTCAAACATAATTACCAGCTTTGATACTATCACAAGCTGATAAGCGATGAGCACCCAATTTACCTAAAGATTGCTTGACAGTCAAGGTATTAACTTTTCAATTCCTGACTGTCATCCTGCTCTTCTATGCAATATCAAATGCAAAAATATAAAAGCAAACAGAAATACAAAGATGAAGGGGTGTATCAGATCATGCACTTAACCATATGTGAAACCACTATGGCGTATCATAATTAATTCGCCAGAGGGCAAATTCTTCCTTGCAGACAACCTTCATGTGCTGCGACTTAATTATTTAGCATGCTTAATTTCCTAAATTAAAAAAGTGAATTTAAAAAGCTACAATCAAACAGCTGAACTTCTGCCTGTGTTGTACAGATCACTTGAACTAAAAGCTGACTGTTGCCCTGTGAGAAAGTAAGAAGAAAAGGACACGTGTTAAGACAGTGGCCAAGCACAAAGGCAAGAACCAGAATTTTCATTTGTTTCCAGTTCCGAATGAAAGGTTGCTCTGAGTTTTTGATGGGCCCCACTCCATCCTTTACTCCCTCTCCCAGCCACATTTCTGCCCACACTGCTCATCTTTGTATAAACAAGATTCTGCTCCTAATCCTAAACCCTTTACCCAGCAGATCTGAGGCTCAAGGTTTAAAACTGTTCTTTCATGTTCTGTACCATCTTCCAGCTTTCGTCTCCTTGTCTACCTGCACCACAGTCTACTTTCCCTTCCCAGACACTAATATAATTTACTTCCTTTCTGAAATTTGTCTCAACCCATGCCTATGACTTCAGAGAATAATAGCCCTTCTCAAAGTGGCCCTGACCCAGGATATTCCTTTCCTCTCATACTTCTTGACTCAGTTTCCCCAGCCATGTTTTCTTCCCTGCAGCCTGGTTCCTCCATCAGTGCTGTCTCCCACCACTGACCCCCCAATCCCTTGTTTAAAGGATCATCATTCCCAGGGCCCTCCAGCGGCCATTATCAGTCTTCCTTTGTTTTCTTGGCTAATTTCAGTCTCTTCCTGAACAGTGGGGTCCCAGTTAATCCTGCCTGTTCCCCCTTTTCCCAGCCCACTCCTGCTCCTATGCAGTGCCATGCACAAACCGAGCCTTCTCGCACTACACCAGGCAGGTTCCTTCTCTAATCTGCAGGTTCTCTTCCATAATCTGTGTTTAGCTTAGGAGGACAGGGATGGAAGTAAAACAGACACAAAATACAGCAGAACACAGTAAAAAGTATTTCCTTATCTCCAGCAAAGAACACAAATTACTTATGGGAGCTGTAAGGAAAGTAGCATCCAATCACAGGTCGAAGCACAACTAAACAGATCCAGAGGCACTGGGAAGCTTAACTGCACAAATACAGGTCAGATATAAAAGAAATTACCATAGACCTGCTTGTTTAAATTTAGCAAAGCTATATGCAACTAGAAACTGATTTCTATGTGAAGTAAAAGGCAATTATAACAATAACCCACCTACAACGTGTTGCTGCCTGTTTTCTGCTGCATTTATCAGAAGGGCAACCTGCTTTTGACCAAATAATCAAAAGAAGAACACTTCTAATAAGTTAAAGCAGTCTCTTCCCCTCTGGATTTGAAAAAAAAAATTAAATCAGACTTTCAGTGGTACCTGTTTCTTTTATCTTAAAAACTGAGGTAATTCTGGCAGTTCTACCTTGCATTTTGTACAAAAGGAGTATTTCAAAGACTACTTCAGGTTCACTGCACTCTGCACATCAGCAGAGTCTCAAATGCTTCCTGCTTCAAGTCCTCTCCAGCCCATGGTCAGCTCCAGTATCATATTGACTTAGATAAGGACAAGGATGTCACCCAGCCATTCTAAATGTGGAGCCAAAAATTACTGATGTGGATACTGGAAACAAACACTCCAGACACTCGAAACTGGAATTTGGTTTTCAAAGGAAACCCCCAAATCCACTCTTCAGAGATTTCCATCCTGGCATATCCCTGCTGGTGCTTGTTTCCCCTACATCACTGCTCCAGGATGTGTTCAGCTGATCATTATCAAGCTCATCTGTTACCCAAAAGATGTGCAGCTGCTTATGTGTGATATCAGTTTGAGTTTCTAATGCACATTTATGTCCTCCAATGTCTTCAATATCTTGAGACCAAGGATATATTGTGTGAAGGACAGCAAGCTTCTCTGCGCAGTTGCAATTCCAGAAGTCTAAAACAGGTCTAAGGGCAGAGGTATAGAAAGACAGTTCAAAGAATGGACAATAAAAATTTGCAGCAAGAAGTGAAAAGAGATCTCCAGCCCTCAATAGTTTTCTTCAGTAACTAGAAATTGAGATTTTAGATTTTTAAGAATCTTCATAAGGGGATGCCTTTTTGCCTTCATGTTTCTGGGGAAGGGGAGCTGCTAGCACAGCATGGTCATCATCAGTGATTGCAGATCCTCAGCATCTCCATTGCATAAATCCATCAAAATAGACTCTGTGTCAGTGGCACGCACATATCAAAGCAGGATTTTTCAACACTGGAAGGGTATACATGTGCAGTCCCAAATTATTTCAACATTTAGGAGTCATCCAAACTCCAGTTTTGAGTCGTTAACTTCCCTCCACACTGAAGCTGCACTGTTGAAAAATACGTGCTCTTAACAAACCCAGGGGACTTCAGTGATTATTCCCGTTTGGAAGCAATCACAACCTTTTCCTTCCTCCTAGATGAGGATCTGCCAGTCAAGTAAATAAAGTTATTTGCAGTTGACCTAGCAGGTCTTGGCAACTTGCACAGAAACACTGCTTGTTTGGTAACAACATTCCTCACTTTAAATGGTTCTGTGTTCCTCAACACAGTGCCGGAGCAACTAGAAAGAGAAATTCACTTTACTGTTGCATTCAAGTCTTTTAACTTATTTTATAAAAATATATTCATTCCTTCCTCTTCTCTTTCTTCCTTCAATGTTAGTGGTGGAGCCAGTAAATGCTCTCATTTATATGCTGGCAGCAAACATTACTGCTCCCTTCTTAGCTTCCATGTGATTTAATACACTAATTCCTAGACAGTGTAAGAGAAAGGCAGAAATCCCGAATCAGTGAAGCCATGGGATAACATGGGTCCTGCTGGGCCTGACTTGTGACTTGGCAGGAGAGACATGAGCATTAATCATGCTGTCCCTTCCTCAGCATGAGCAGCACCACGCTGCCAGCTCTGTACACCCAGGCATTTTTCTCATCATTGACCTGCCATTTCACTTAGATTTTACCTTCTAGCGAGACAGGTAAATAATGTGAATGTATTTTTACAATATTTCCATGCTAAGGTCAAAATTGGCCCTTACAACTGACTCAGACACCTTTTCTTTTTAATAATTTTCTGGCAAACAAATTTTCTGCTGTTTGAAGTTTTAGCTCACGCTTTCTTTTCTTGGCACGAGAATCCTTCTGATTATAACCAAGCGACTGAGGCATGTAATGCTGGCAGCACTCAGGTGGACCATAGTAAAGCTTCTCTTTGTAGGAAAATTGTTGTTATTGCTGTTCTAATCCAGCCTAAGAATACACCCAACATTCAGCCTCCTCTTCTGCTAGCTGTGGTGCACTCAGGTTAGAACACTAAATATCTGCTATTTTGCTGCAGCCTCCTCCTCCAAACTAAGTTTGTGAAGATACTCAGTCATCAAATGTAACTTTGAAGTCTCACCTGATGCCACACATTTAATTATATGTTCTGCAAAGCACTGATGGAGATGTCATATTATATTATTCAGCTACTGAACCCAACTGCTTTTCCAGCATATTGAAATGAAAATACAAGTGAAAGCTGATGCTGATGATGACAGAAATCTGTTTGATCTCTTAATAAGATATTAGCTAAACAGCTTCTGAGCCAACAGGTACCACACATCCTGGCATAAAGGAACAGAGTTAACCTAGTTTGGTTTCAGGAAATTCTGATGCTCTTCAAAAGGAGAGTGATTAATTAGAAGTCAAAATGTCTTGTTTTGTTTTGGCTCAAAACATTTGGATTTGATTGTTTTGTGCACTTGGAAACAGGAAGCACGATGGTTGTTCAGGTAAAAGAATAATTGAAGAATAAGGAAATAAATTTTTTCTCTGAAAAGGCAAACAACTGACAGCAGTTCACTTATATCCGTAAAATATACACTGATCAATGTGCAAATTATAGAACGGAGATAAATTTCTGGTTTTCAACAGAAAGTAGTAAAGAAGTGACTGAACTCTAATTTGGTCTCAATGATTACTTTTACAAGTCAGCTGTGTAGAAATTAGATACATATTTTATCTACCTTTCACATTGAGATGGGGAAAAAAAGAAATAAAGATTGTCAGAAGTTTAAATTGACCTTATTAATCTTCCATTACACTCCATGTTCTAGTTGCAATCACAGGTATTAATTTAGGTTCCTCATTTAACATGAAATCTTAAACAACCAATGGACTCACCTTCTGCTGACAGCCCCTGGATGTTAATCCCCTTAGCAGCCAAGAAACTCAGGCATGCATCTATGTTTTCAATCTGTTCAAGAACAAACAAAACAAACAGGAAAAAAAAAAGAGATACAAGAAGAAAATGCATTGTAGTAATTATTTACTTCCATCTACCACCACCCTTGAGTGCATTCTGTCTTTGCATCCCATAAAAAAGTCCCTTTGCTTGTGATGTGGAAACCATAGTATGAAACCCTCTCAGTTACTGAGGTCCTAAATGGATTATTGCATTGATTATAAACTGACTGTTCCACGGGTCAGGGCTTTCTGTTATTTGCATTTGCACGAAGCAGTTTATCTCCAGCCCCAGTCACAACAGGCGATCACAGCATTTCTTACCAGAGGGCCAAGGATGCTCCGCGCCAGGATTCGTAACCTACCACAAGTGCAACAAACATGAAACCGAAAATAAACATGGAGGCCATTTGTTTGAGAAGGCAGATTGCCACTTGCTCTGAAGGTGACAGCTGGCAGAAGTTTCCAGCCACACCAGGAGCTGAACACCAAAGCTGTAACTGGAAACCCCAGCCGGAATGCAGAATGCCTTCCCTGACAGCATTCCCCGCAAGGCAGAAACACCAGGCCACTGGGCACTCGCTGAGGGGCACCTCCTGCCCCTCACAAAGGTGAGACAATGGGAGCAGCCTTCACGGGATAAAATCAGCTTTCACCAGGGAGGGACTTGTGCACAACAGGTGTGGCTGTCAGTTGCTCTACACAACTCTTGCTATGCACAGACTGGACTCAAACCTACCTAAGAAAGTGAACTCCAGAGGGGCTGAATGAGTCAGGAATGTTTTCCACTCTATCTCAACATTACAGTAAGAATCTTGGAGTAGCCTCACACCTGATTTCTCACCAAGCTCCCACTGAAGCTCTGCTGTCATAACCAGAAGATGCAGGGAGATGTTAGCCCCCACCCCAGACCAAAGCACTTCCTTGCAAAAGCCTTAAGCTTGGACACCTCGAGGGGCTGCAAGGAGCATTTGAGGAAATACCATGTTTTGCGGTTACACAAAAAAACCTCTTGGATGATACTCTTGAGCAATTCTTTTATTTAACCATGGTAATCAGTAAGTGATAAAATAGTCTTTGTGTTTGAACATCTCTCAAACATTAATTTATTAATTCCTTTAAACATTGCAACCAAACACTGCATCCACCATATGGATAAGGAAGGAGACAGACACCAAGCCCCACACTTGGTCTCACATAACTACCTTTATTCTGTGAAGCATGGAGACATCAAAAGGAAACATGAAAAATCCAGCTGCCCTGGCAGCTCCTGCCTGCCCTCAAAAAAAATACACAACTGAGGGCTAAGGCAGCAGTTTAGAACTTGAGCTCCCAGCACCTGACCTGGGCTCCTTGTCCTTCTCAAAGTAATAAAAAAGTACCAGGGAAGCTGCCAGGAAACCTCCCACATGGACTTCTCTCAGGGCACATTAATTTATTGTCTATAACTATAACAATAAAAACATTTTCTTCTATCAGGGGTGGAGGTTAACTTATTGGCATTGCTGAACTGTGATTTCAACAATTAGAAACACTTTTATCAACCTCATTATACTTTGAGATATAATATAAAGTACACAAAGTATATAGTACACTTTGAATAAATTATGTACTCCAAAACCCAGAGAGGGACCAAAGAATGCATTTCCTGTACTGCTCAGACCTTAAGGCTTGGAGCAGGGTGCAGTTCAAAGGTTCATTTATCCACAGTTCAGTATGATCCAACAGTCAATTGACCCATTTCCTTCTTCAGTACTCAACAAGCCTTTCAAGTTTGCAACACAGCTCTTTTATTGAGGTGACTGGGGACTTGGCTGGAAAACCAAAGTTCACCTTTTCAAGAATAAACACCACATAAAAGGATCAATCCATTCCTACTCCCTGCACTTAACAAGCTGCATCATTCCAAGAACATTTTCAGACTTCCACAGCTGTGGGTAGATGCCTCCTCTCCAAATAAGCAGGTTAGTGACTAAAAATAAGCAATATCTCACCCTCACTCCAGATCTGCAGCAGCTCTCTCGGTCCTGCTCTGCTTGCTTCTCTTCCCAGGCCCCTCACCTTTGCATAAACTCTCTTTTAGGACAGAGTGAGCACAAGATTAAGATTTACATCTGGGTAGTGAGTTCCTCATCCATGTCCTCATTCTTGGTGCTATATAGCAATCTTTGGTGATGTCCTAATCTCATCCTCTTCAGATTCAGGGAATCCCCCTTTAAAATAATTCCATTTCTCCTGTGGCATAACTCCCCAGTTTTTCTGAGCATTGTAGCTACTGAATTAAGGTAAATCACTCCCATCCTCAGACTGATGGATGACTCTGCATCAGAGATCTGTATCTGAACCATAGGTTGAGCAACCTGGAACCTCACTGCCACACAAAAGGTCAGATGGACTGCCTTGCCACATCAGTGGTAATTCCTGGCTAAAAGCTGTGAGAAACAGGGGCTCTTGGTGTTCTACTGGTATGGAAAACACCCTAATTTCATCAGGCATGACAAAACAGTGGGAGTAACAGGGATGTGCAAAGGTACACCCTTTACATTGAGAAAATAAAGAACTAGGATAAGATCCTGTGGGGATGTACAACACTGCACATGTGAGAAATTCACTAAAATAATAAAAATAAAAGATATAAATAAAAATATATAAAAAACTGAGAGATAAAATGACTAAGATTTACACCGTATCTGTGATATTAACAACATTACATGGCAGGAATGAGAGGAATTGGTTGATTCTGAAAGAAAAATAGAGCTCGAAAAGGAAAACAGAAGGAAATTAGAAAAAAATTCAAGAAGAAAGTGGAACACTGAATGCAGGACTGTAGCTGAAATTATTAAAATTTATTGCTGGTAAGAATTCAATGTCCTTCCCACACAACAATGGCTGGCCTGAGTCAAGAACCCTGACTCAGCTGAATCAGTCTAATGCATCAGAAATCGTGTTGCTGTTTGAAGAGATGACTTCCCAGCAATGCAACATGTCATGAATTTCACTCATAAAAGGTCCAAGGAAGAATTCCTGCCCTGGGCCCTGGTGTATTAACTACTAATAATTCAAAAATGTTGTTTTATGGAGAACTATGACCCCAGTGCAGACAGGGCTGGAGACGAGCAAGCTATGATAATTAGACCATTTAGATGTGCGTAGGATAGAAGTGAAGTTTCTGGATAGATCTCAGCTAGATGGTAGGAAAAAATTCTTCCCTGTGAGGGTGGTGAGGCCCAGGCACAGAACTGTGGCTGCTCCATCCCTGGAATTGTTCAAGGCCAGATTGGACAGGGCTTGGAGCAACCGGGACAGTGAAAGGTGACCCTGCCCCTGATAGGGAATTGGAACAAGATGGTCTTTAAAGTCCCTTCCAACCCAAACCATTCTATGATTCTAAGCAAAACCCCAATGACTCTGCATCCTGGTGACTTCCAACACAAAGTACAGTTGCCTCCTTGTAATTACAGCATTCAGCAGCAAATCATCACCCAGACTCTACAGGCCCCTTTTCTGCCAAGTCCACATATTGCTTAAACCCTTTAAGCAGATGTGAAAGGACCAGATTTGCCAAAGGGGAGTGGATATTTTCTGTTGCACTGCGAGCTACTATTGTTTTTTTGGCTGAGAATTCTGATTTCTCATTTGCTTTGTCAGCAACATTTAACACAGCAGAAGCAAAGCAGGGAAGATGGCAGCTGGATGCTTTCAATCCCTGCCTACCCAAAACAGGGGGAAGCTGTGCAAAAGAAGGAAAACCAAGCACAGCCACCCACAGTGATTATCTCACTCAGAAACATTATCAGGGTATCTAAAACTGAGCCTTATTAAACCTCTCAGACAAAATATTCAAATGAATTTGCAATTTTAGATCATCACATTCAAACTATTTCAGGTGTAATCTACTATCAACATGTGCTATCAGTCCCACATCCTTTTATGACGGGTATTTATTCTAAAATGTCCCTAAATGCCAACCAAGGAGAGCTGAGCCCACACCAGAGGGCCCAGCAGCCTCTGGGGTTCCTCCTCCAGCTTTCTTTTAATTAGGAGATTATGAGAAAAAACACTCCAACAACGCTGTGAAGTTAAATTTCCACTCAGACGTAACGTATCAAGTGTCATCATTCTCATATTCAGAGAAGGAAAAGCTACCTGAAAACTTCCTCTTAACATGAATAACCTAACAAGGTGAGAAGAGAAGGCATCATGGCTAAGTGCTGCACACAGAGAACTGCCTAAGACCAGATAATCACACAAGACTTTGTGCTTGTCATATAGCAGCAATTTCAATTTCTATTCTTGCCAGTGCTAGAGAGAAAACATGCCCTGGCCTGAATGAACAGAACAGGATACGCCAGAAACAAATTTAAAAAAAAACCCCAAGCCAAAATATCCCCATCCTGTAGCCTATAAATGGAGACCCACAGGTGGGCACTAACGTGTTGAACATTGACTGTCTCAGACAAAAAGCTGAGTATGGACACAGCCCCCAGCCAAAGCTGTCTGTCCAACTCTGCCAAGTTCAATACACAAGGATAACTAGTGCTGTCCCTGGCACAGACACGGATGTTTTTCTAAAAAAAAAACAGAATTAAACTTGTTGTAGGCTCCTTCACTTACAAACCAGGGGAGGTTTCTCATATAGTGGTGCAAGAACTCAGCTCCCAATTTTTACAGTGATAAATGGGGAGTTTTGAGGAGCTTATCCAGAAAACCCACTTCTAATACTGAAACCAGTGCTTATGTAGCCTGTGGCTCAATTTTATGTGTAGTATATTAATTTTTAAAAGAAAAAGGAATGAATTCACATGCAAGTTTTTAAGGCCTCACAAACTTTATGCAATATTCCAGCTGACTTCATATACAGTGCAGAAACAAGGAAATAGCCTAAGAAACACAAGCTGTTCCTTAGGACAAAATTTATTCCTTGTCTGTATCTTTGAATAAGGTGTTTCATATTTTTATATTGAAAAGTTTAGAAAAACTTTAAAATCTTAAGTCATTACACTGACAATCCTTAGAATCCTGGAGTTTTGAGGGAGGAAGGGTTCTCCATTCCAATAATATCTCATTTGCTCTATTTCCTAAACATAATTATATATAAAAAATACCAAAGCAGAACTGCAAATTCCATTTGTCCTAGAAGGATAGAAATACTCTTATTGCTCTGTTTAAAATAAATCTTCATTAGCAGTTATCCCATTCAAAATGAATCTTTTTAAAAAGAAAGTAATGCATTGCTCCCAGTGTTCATCTGCTGCTCCTAAATACTTGGATAAAAATGTCTCCCAAAATTAAGTCTCAGGATTTTGACAGAACTTGGTGGGCACCTTAGAAATAAAATAAAATACATAATGGAAGGGTAAATGAAACTAATCTGTATTCTGAAGCCAGGTTGTGACAGACATACCCACAGAAACAAAAATCTACTCAAATATACATGAAGAGTTGAATCTTCTCTTAAAAATGCCTTATTTTGGGGTTTTAAAGACAAGGAGAGTTTGGGCATTAGTCTAAGCCTTATCTCATGGATCCTCTTCTCTTTAACCCTGGTAAAACTTTTGCTATCCTGTGTTTGCAGCTCTTCCTGCAGAACTAATGGGACAAATATTCAACATTCACTCCTAACATGCCCAGTGTGAATAGAAATGAGGGCAGTAAACCCCACAGAGAAAACTGTGCTTCACACTGGCCAAAATTCCTAATGACAACAAAGAGCATCCAAGGGGCAAGCTTGTATTATGAATGGATTCAGGCCATCCAGGGCAACTCCCTGGTTTGCCAAAGCTGATCTGCTCAGGGAGAGAGACATGGAGGGTTGTAGAAATGCTCCTGCTTTATTCAGCTTTCTCTCAGGTTTGTTTTCTCAGGTTTATTTATTTAACACTGGAATTTTCCCATGTGGAAAAACAAAAGTAAAGAGCATTTTCTTTGAAAAATATTCCTGGAAATATTATTTTTTGATTAGCTCTTCAGAATCAGACCTTTGAAAAGTTAAAGTGGATAATTTGTGAATTTGGGTTTGTGAGATGTTCTAAATTATGATTAAGCAACAACTTTGCAAAACAAGTATCAACAAAGAATCCTGCCTCTAGAGAATCATCAATTTAGGATATAGATGAAACTCTCTTGACAATATTTTAGCACATACCACAATAACTGTATTTCTTGGGGCTGAATCTCTGTTCCTGTGTAACTGAAAAGAGGAAATGCTGGGGAGAAGCCATGGCTGTGCTCAATAAACCCATAATTAGGACAGCAGTGATGCATCTCACAGATGCATTATTTCCACCTTCCCTGGCTGCCCATGGAAGACCCCTTTCCATGTGGGGCTCCCAGGCTACAAGTTATGTTCTGTGCAACTGGGAAAAGGGGGAATGGCTTTAAACTGAGAGAGAGCAGGTTTAGTTTAGACATTAGGAAGAAATCCTTCCCTGTGAGGGTGGTGAGGCCCTGGCACAGCTTGCCCAGAGAAGCTGTGGCTGCCCCATGCCTCTGGGCATCCAAGGCCAGGCTGGATGGGCTTGGAGCCACCTGGGATAGTGGGAAGTATCCCTGCCCATGGCAGGGGGGTTGGAACCAGGTGGTCTTCACAATCCCTTCCAACCCAAATAATTTCATCATTCTATGATTCAATCTAAAATGATACCAATATCTAGCAAAGGTGGACTTCTTCCTAAAACATCCTTGAAATTTACATAAAGCAATCTTTTTCAGAATGCACAAATGTTCAAATGGTAGGACTGACACCAACACCACGCAGTGCACCAAGGGCTGGCTGCTCTCTGTCCTTAAACACCAGCTCAGATGTTGAAGGCTCTGTGTATCAGTAACTTGAACTTGCAGCAGGAATCCGAATTTAATGAAACTTGTTCAGAAAGAACCTCCTGCAATGCAGTCACTGACAGTTGTTCATTTCTAAATAAGGTCCCTGGGCAGGGAGCTGTGGCCAGAGCCCGTTCCCAGGCACTGAGCTCCCTCCCCACCAGCATTCCTGTGTCTGCAAGCCTGGGGCTCCCAGCCTCACCTGTTCCCAAGGGATTTGTTCCAGTGCCACCAACACATACGTGCCCCCTCCTTCCTTGCACCTGGGTAACATCTCCTACTGAAATTCCCCTGCATAACTGCTCAGAACAAGTGTAATAATACCACTTGTGTATATAAAAACAGCTCTGCACAAAAACCAGAAAAATAAAATGCTCTAGATATGCACTACCATCAAAGAATAGCTAATTAAAACAACCATTATCACTCATTACACTGTATAAGCAATGGCTGCAAATGAAAGATCTGTGACAGGACACAGACACAAAAAGTTTATTTCTCTGGACTGTTTAATTCTTTGTGACAGCTATGATCTGTTTACACAGATATTCCACAGTGAAAAGCTTATCACTGCATCTCCCATAAAAGAAACACTCAGGCAAGAGAAGTAATTTCCATACAATCTTAATCCTTCAGCACCAAGCTGAAGGAGAATAATAAATTAATAAACAATAAATTAAATTAACTTCTACCTGTCCTCAAATCAACCAAACTTTTTCTTCTTAGAAAAGGTTCTCGTTCATGATTTCACAGTTTTCACCATTTATGCCAAGCATAATAAGAAGCTGTGTGTTTGCAAAGTATTGCATAATAGATACATTGATATAATAATTTTATACCAGCAATGGTCATGGCAGAAAATTATGTTAATGGTGCTTCTAGACTTTGGTGTAGGTGTAAATATATAAGTGGAAGCTACAGACACCTCCATATACACAGGTGGAATGACCCTGGCCCCTCAATCCATTTGCTGTTTCATGAACACAGGGTGGGCAGAACCATAAGTATTCAAAATGCAGTAATTCCATTTAACTGCTATGTAAATGATCAAATAGAATCTAATTCTGTCTTTATACTGAAGCTTGTATATTCCATTTTGTCAATAAAAATTGCTTTGTTGCTCTTTATTGAACCTCACACTGTTTCAGAGACAGATGATGTACAAATTCTTGCATCACTGCAAAGGGTGAAGAATTGAGAGCAACCCACTGGGGACCACGAAGGTGATCCTTCATGGGACTGAAATGAGAGCGTCAGCAGCAATGTCCCCACAGGCACCCTACACACCCATGCAGTGCAGGAGGCACACACTGCCTTATCATCCATCCCCACAGGCAGAAAGAGTTCTGGAAGCCATCCCTTCCAGAAATGAAACAAATCTCTGTTTGGTGACACTGCCATGACTCATGGCAGGGAGTACTTGTACATACTGGTCTTTCCTGATCTGGTCCAGCTCCATTTATCCTGTTATTTTCTATGTAGGATGATGGGGGTGCCCAGTGGGGGGTTTGGGGTTTTATTTGGACTGCAAGCTCTGAGAAATGCTGGCTCTGATCTAACCACGCCTGTCTCATGATCACCATGCACAAATGGGCAGCATAACAACAGTCTGGATATCTGGGAAATACCAGAGACAGTAAAATCAATCTTATCTTGGAGAAGGAGTCATATAAACTGAGGCTGAAGGACAGCTAAGTACAAGCAACCTGGCAGATCTTCTCTGTAGTAAATCATTCTTGTCTACATCACAACGTGGGTTCATACACGACCAACAGAAACCCTGAGAGCTTAAAGAAAATTATTTTAACACTCTGGAACTTGCTGTTTGGCCATGTCCCTGCACGGGAAGTCCCAGCAGCTCAGCTGGTGCCTGTCACTGGCCAGGCTGGCACAGCCCTGGGGGATGTCTTCCCCCTCAGATGACCTTCAGCTGTGTGGAACTGCACCACAGGTTAGGGCCAGAAGACACCCATCTGTTACCATGGTAGCATCAAACCAAATTAAATTTCCAAACATTTGCTCCGGGTAAGTTACAAGCTCCCCAGGCAAAGTGGGTGAAGGCTCAGATGATGGGAAAGTTCCCTTTACTACATTTGCTCAGCCTTGGAGTTGGATTACTTGAAAATACACAGCTATATTTAACCTCTGGGATACATTTCCAAAAATCCTACGCTAGGAATTCACAGAGAAAAAACATGCTTGTGATGCTTTTGATCTTCCAGCAGGGCTGCTCCCCTGAATTAGCAGCACATGCCCTGGCAGCAGAGCCCTCCTTGGCTTTGGGACTTAAGGGGGCTGGAGCAACAGCCTGGCAGATTTATTGCACCTTCCTATGGCAATGTTTGGACAGCACTGGCTGTATAAAACCGCTCCAAACTTTTAGAGGAGCAGGTTGAAGTGGGTGCCTGTTCTCGAAGAGCAGAGACAGAATTATTTTCCATGAGAAAACAAGCAACAAAAAATTATTTTTTTTTTAATACAGCAGCTATTTTTAGTTATTTGTACATAACACAGCAGCTCCCTCCCTTAGTGGATATTACACACACACACAGAGCTGCTTGGGCCATGCAGATGGTTTCAGCTTGTATTATTCCTTCCAACCATGAATGTGTGAGCCCAGCTATCTCCTGTAAGTATGAGCCACACCACGGCAGCACTCACACCCATTACATCAATTCATTAAAGTGCTCTTGAGAAAAAGAACACAGAAATATGAACGACACATGCCATACAAACAAATTAGTAATGGAGATTTCAGCATCTCTGCTCTTTCGACAATAAAAAAATAATGTATGGACCTGGCAAGGATCACACTGAGGAGGGGAGTGGATGCCCTTCTCCAACAGTAGTGTTCAAGTCAAAACCAAGGTCCCCAACATGTTGGAAAATTTCCATACAAACTGTTCCTTAGGTGTCACACAATTACAAAACAGCTCATTATCAGAGCACAAGAAATCAGTCAAATATTAAAATAATAGTCAAATTCCCATCACTGGAAGTAAGGTTTCCTTGAAAACTAAGTTATTGTACTGAAAACATGACCTTCATCCCAACTTCCATACAGTTCTTGGGAAGAAATGCTGGCTCTGATCCACACTGCAGTCAGTATACAAGATCCTTTGTTTGCAAGACAAACAGCAGTAAGAAGACTTGAATGATACCATTTTACCACTACAGCTTGGTAAGTGCACCAGAAAGAGATGATTCCTAAAAACTTCCTGTCAACACATTAAAAAAATAAATACCTCCCTTTTGCTGTTTGAGAAAACATACTTATAGACACAAAATGATCCTGAAAAATATTAAAGCCCAAGCAGCAGCCCACAGGCGAACCACAGTAATTTCCTCCCCACAGGTGCTGTGGTGTTTGTTAAGCCTTTTTGCTGCTCCAAATTCTTGTCCTGGGTGTCCCACAGCTTCCCCTGACATGGGAAGATGAAAGTCTGGTGTATCCACCCACAGGTTCTCCAACTCTCTTCCTTTCAGCACGTTTCAGCTTTGCTATATTCATACATATATAATGTAGCATACACAACTCATACATTTTGGGTTTTGCTCATGATTTTACAAATGTAAGTGGTATGAACCCTTTTACAAGAGGTAACTTTCAGCACTTGCAAAGGCACCCACATGAATAAGAATAATCTGTAATACCTAGGAGGGCAGGTACTAACCTCCCATAATCTGCAAGATGCCACATGTTAAACTCTAAAATCATGCCTTAGACAAGAAGAAAATAAGGAAAAAAAAAAGGAAAAATATCTCTGTTTTTCTATAAACAAACCATATTAGCAGAGATAGCCCTACTCAGGTTTATTCACCTAAGTCTTCTTTTCAGAAGTGTGCAGGAGAGAAAACTGGACTTGATTTATTGACCTTCACCCAGTTATCAAGGACTATGCCAACATTTTCTGTTGTTTTTTTTTTTTTAAAAACCCAAATGCTGTGATGCTCTCCAAATGTTCTTGGTCCCAGGGCCTGTGCTCCATACAAGCACATCCTCTCTTACCCACAGTATTTTCCTGCATGCAGCTGAAACGAATCACCAAAATTGCAGGTTTTTGTTTAGACAAATATCTACAGTATGAAAATATAGAGGTTTGGGGGGAAAAAAAGCTCTGAAACAGATTTTATGCAGAGGAAGAGCTATAGAATAGTGTATAATAGATGATATAAAAGCCAGCCAACTCTTATCTGGAGCAAAAGAAGACAGGGATACTCCCCTCAGCAGAACAATCCAGACAGGATGATGATGGGAGGACAGGTTCTCACCTCAGTAATTTTTCACTGAGCCAGTGGGGTCCTTGTCATGTCATTTTTGGCGCTGGGACAAGGTTGATAAGCATTGATTGTCCCATGCGGTTCTGCAGTACTAAACTTCACTTGACAAGGCTTATTAGCACTGGCTTGGAGCCTGACAGACCCAAGCTGTCTCTAATGCTCAGTTTGGGCCAATTTGCCTGATGCTCTCCAAGACAGGGGACAAGGCAGAGGGGCCAGATCTGGCTCTGTAGAGAGCTCCCTCAGGTTTGGCAGCACCAGCTTGGGACTGTGCCACATGGAAGCGAAGACACTTCCTTTCCCCACATCCTTTGATGGATTTGGGAAGGCACAGATTTGGTCCAGCTTTCTAAGCTGATACACCTGGCTGGGAGTGAGCTGATTCTTCACAGCTCAGCTCACATATGTCTGCTCACAGCACTGGGACTCTGCAAAGGGAAAAGAGGATGGTAGAAGGCTTCCTTCCCTCTGAGATCTGCTGGATTTCTATACAATGAGCAAAGTTAAATCTCAATTTATTGGTGCTATTTTTTTTTTACATCCCCCCAAATCTCCTCATCTGTGCTGCTCACCTTTCAAGCACTCTAATATGGATATGGACACTTGGAACTGAAAGATTCATTTGAAAAAAGAGTGGATATTACCAAAGTGCCTGGATGTCTTGCCTCTGCCACCTCTCTGAGCCAGAGTTACCAGACACAAACACCAGCTCCCACATTCTACAGGACCCTGTAAGCTGTATTAATAGAGTGCACTGAAATGCAAAGGATGAAGACTGCTGTACCTAAAACAAGCACTGCAACATGTCTGTCCTGTCTCCCTCCTAAACACTGCAAGTAACTACTGTACCAACACCACCCCTATGAAGATTCCTATGTTCTGCCTTAGAAGAACCATGGAATGATGTGGCTTGGAAGCAACCTCAAAGATCTTCTGGTTACATCTTTCACTACCCCACATTTCTCCAAGCCCCTTCCAACCCGGCCTTGAACACTTCCAGGGATGGAGCAGCCACAGCTTCTCTGGAAAACAACACTCTTTTTTATAGTCAGACAACAAAGAGCTCTGTAACCATGTGCACCTGATAAAAGCAAGCCATAAGCATAATTCTCATTTTTCTCACATGAGGAAAACTGCAGGGCTGACGAGTAGGGGGGTAAGTCCCACCCACTGCAGCCTCCTGAATGAGCAAGCAGAGTAACATCAGAGGAGGCAGCACAGACCAAATGTGTCCTTCCAGCCCTGTCCAGCATTCCTGACCCAGCACATGCCCCCTGCATGCCTCTGGTTATAACTTGATCCAGCTTTCATAAGCAACATGCATCCCACTATCCAACAGAGCAGCACTTTCTCTTCATTGAGAATAATGACTTGAAGTGACTTTTTTAGCTGCAACGTCCTGGATCTGGTTACAGACTCTGGTCCTGAATGAAATTCAGTTCTCAAGACACACTTGTGGAACATTAAATTATAGTAATTGTCAAAACTTCCTCATTATTTATACTCCAGACAGCTGCTGTGGCTACAGCAAGAACAGCAACCACCCTCTTCAAAGCAGCAAAAAGGAGCAAGGATAAATCTTCCTGATGGCTTGCTTTTTACAGAGTGCTTGCTCCATGCTTTCAACAAGATTGATACCTTCCAAGATACAACAAAAAAACCAAGAGAAAAGAGCTGAACAGAGAGTGAGTTTTGACTTAGGATGTCAAGCTCTCCTTAAATCTTTATTTCATTTTACTACATGAGTGGCTGTGCTCATGCTGAAGTCATGAAGGTAGGGGCAGAGAGGAACACTCATAAAAATAAAAAACATTTAAAAAGCTTCCCACAGAGAACAGATATCCAAGTGTCCCAAAGCAAGGATTTGCAATGCCAAAGGAAGACAATAGAATTTATGTTGCAAAATGACTTTTTCTCAAGATACAGAAGGAAGCAACCTTGTTTGAAGTATCGTAAATTTTAAAAACTCTTCATTTAAATGCATTTTAAACACAAGTGTTTTATTATTTGAGTTCTTCATAAAATTCTGCTATACCTTTAGCTTCAGCAATACTCACAGCAAATATACTCCTGAGGTATTATTATACTTCTAATTTTTCTGGACTCATTTTTGGTTCTCCAGGTTTGAATATTAAATACAAGCAAGATACAAACCAATTTCTTATCTGTCAACAAACTGCACCTTGAATTTTATGAAATTTTTAAATTTCATTCATACTGCTCATTTACTTAGTTTAATTTCAAAAGATATAGAAACTCTTAATCATACTTTCAAATATCTAATTCTTTATTTCTATATATTTCTGTTTAATTATGTGATATTTCAGAAATATAAAGTAGCAATATAAAAATAATCTCAATTGTAAATATGTAAATATGATATTTTATAAGGCCTGATCTAACTACTGTGGAGTACAACAGGGTAAGAACTGTAATATTAATGTTCTGAAGATTATACTTTTAGTCCACTACTGTGAAAAATTAATTTAAAATTGTTACTAAAAGTCTCAGACATTGAAATCTGAGACTGTCACTCAGCCACTCACACACAAACAGACCACTTTACTACTTACCATTTGAGACCTATTTTTTGGGCAGCCATTGATGTCTTCAATCTTTTCATTTGCTGAAAGGCAAAAAAAAAGAGGCAATAAAGCAAAAAACCTAAACCAAGGGCATTTATTCCAATGATTTCTTGAGCACCTGCTGCCAGCTCAGTGAAGGAGTTTTGGATTGTAGCCGTCCAGTCCAAGTGAATGTGTGAAACACTGAGAGCCACAAAAAGAAAAAAAGCAGCTGAAGTTCTCTACTGGGTCGTGCCTCCAGAGACAGCTGGGGCAGAAGCCAACTGCTCTGACAACTTCTGTACAGTGACAGGGAATTCCTTTAAACTGCAAGAAAGACGTGAGCTCTGGAAGCTGAATCACTGCTGGGTGGAAAAGTGAGCATTGCACATACAGAGATGTTGGCATGGCGTGTGGTTTGCTTGCAGAGTGAATACAGGTTTTAAACTCAAATGGCAAATTTATGATCAATACTAATTTTTTTTTCTTTCTTTTTTAAAGCACAAATCATGAAACAACTTTTCAAGATTCCTGACCATGTCTCACATGCTACCCCAACCTGCAGAAGAGCACAGTTTCCATCTTTAAGGTCAGAGGTAAAACAATGAAATCCCTGAGCTGGGTAATATTTGCCTTAGAGTCTGAGTTTCCTCTGTTTCACCTTTCGGCCTTGGATGCTGAAATGACTTTGGTGCTTCAGTCTGAAGAACCAGTTACAAACAAAGTTCAGTTTCCCACAGCTTCTTTACTGTAATAAAGGCAGGCACCCCCATCCCATTTGATTCATGCAATAAAATTGCATTTTGTTCCATGTATTCTCAGGACACCAGTCAGAACTCCATCTGCTTCATGGATCCCCTCTGTCAGGAGGATCACATTTGGCACAATATTCCAGTAGCAGTCATAGCCAGGAGAAACAAAGCAGTAACACAGCTTCACTCTTGCCTCATAGCTCCCATTTTACACACCCGTGACACAGTGCACAATGCAATGAGAAACGATGCTAATCTGAGAGAGACTGCAGCTGAATTCACAGTGTGCTCCCCAGAGTGCTCCATCAGCCTCTACCATGAAAAGCACACGCTGCTTCCAGGAATGCCATCTCAGATTTGGCCATACAGAAACAAAGATTAATTCATGAAATCCCATTTTCCAAGTCCTGTACACCCATCTCGTAATATTAAATTTATAACATTTTGTAAAAATTGATAGCTGTATTGCTATAAATTGGCACCATTCATAGCTACTTGAAAGCAGACTAATGAACTTGTGAAGGAGGTGTCTCTTGTTTGGGACACATGTACAGAGATACCTCCAAGAACTCAGGTCATACCCAGTATGTCTGCATTCATGGATTTAAACACAGCTCCTATGTTTATATGGCATTACTAAGGCATACAGGACTTACATATTCTTTTACAGGCTCATAAATTTTGAACTGATATGAACCAGCATGATGTGAATGCATTTTAATTGACTTGCAAATAGCTGCTTTTGCACATAGCACACCATAACATTAAAAAAACCCCTCTCCTGCACTGCAAAGCTTTCTTACTATGTAGTTAGGAAAAAAGCTTGGATTTTGCAGGCTACAGAAAAAGCTGCTTCTACGTGTGAAAGCCCTCCTCATCTTTGTGACAATGAGATGCAGCTGCCTAAAGCCATACACAGCAGAAACAAATTACTTTTCTGCACTATTAATTTGCTGGATTAAACTCAGAATGTTTAAATATGACCTTTCTTCCACATGAAGAAGGTTCTTCGAAAAAGAAATCCTTCCCCTCATACTTCAACTTTTGAAACTTAGCAGACCTTATCTTAAATATTAGCCAAAAGGCAGCTATAAAAATGATAAAAAAAAACCTGCAAAGGTGATGAAAGCAATAAATGGTTATGTACTTTAGAAGGAATAATTTGAATTTCATAAGGGTTTTCACAAGTCAATACTCAAAGAGCTACATTTAAATATTTGGTAGAAGGAACCAAGTCCACATTTTGATGGTGGTATTCTTGCACACATGTTCTCATGCAGAAGTTTCCTACAACTCTGTTAAGGCAGGGTAGCCAGACAGGCATGAAAGAATCAACACCTAACTGCTCCTGGCTTTCCAAAACCCCTTCCTATTAAAGGAAAGGGATGTAGGAAGGAGCATTGTTCAAAGTGAATGCCTGTCAACACACAGTCATCAATTAATTCATGGCCTGGTTTTACACCTCTGTAACTGCATGGGCAGGTCTACAATGCTACTGAGATATAGTGTTGCTCTACAGCAGAGAGACAAAATCTTTTTTAACATATCCCAGTAGAATCACTGGAAGATGTTTCACAGTGTCATCCCAGAACAGGGCCTGCAGATCCCTACCTCAAACCCAGAAGCAGCTCCCTTACAGCATCTCAAACACACATAATAAATATGCATGCACTGATGTCCTGTTCCTTCATTGCTGGCTTCTTAATTTGCATCTCAAATCTGTCAGTTTGTTCCTAACAATGGTTGTCCTAATTCCCACTAGCAGGCTTTCCCATTCCATCCATCTCCATTGGCCCATGCATGTGTTTTATGGCATCCCCAGCACCAGATGGATGAGCCTCTGAAGGAACTAATGAAGGATCCAGGCCCAAGGGAAGAGGGACAATATGCAGCTCTACATGGAAAAAATTGTTCAGAACTTTCATTATCCACGAGCATTAATGCACTAATTTAAAAGAAATAAAGGTTTTGGATAAAATAACTGAGCCTGCATTTGAGATTTGTCCTAATGGTAAGTGATTTTACTCATCTGAAAACTCATTATGAAACATTTCTTTTTCTGCCACACAAAAATTACACCCTTTCTCCTTTCGCAGCTGTATATACGGATCTCCCAAATCCAACTGGAGGCAGGAGGTTAAACACAGGAGGCAATATCACTGTGAATTATATTCAGACCAGTACCCAAGAGGTATTAGAAATAGTGAGGGCTAACAGCATCCTAGCAGAAAAGAAAATCTCATGAGTTGTTTTTTATAACATTCAGCCCTGTGGAGTAATACTGCTGTGTCAGGAGATCTTATCAGCAACATCCAATATTTTTCCACTACAAGACAAGGCTTTTTCAAATGAATTACCAAAGCCTCTGAAGGAAAATGATCTACACAATTCCATGCAGTTTGATGGATAGCCCCCCATGCACTCTGTGTTAGTGTAGAAGATAAAAACAGGGTTTGTCTGACTGAGCTGGTGGATACTTGGCACAAACACAGAAAGTCACTCACCTACAACTTGGATTATTTCAGCTAGCAGGACTCCATCAGTCACATCTTGCTGCAGATCTTTTATCAATCTCTTGTGGCCAGATTTTGCTAGATAGTGATTAGCCCAATCCGTATAAATCTGTTAGGAGACAGATAAACAAAAACAAACTGTTACTCAACCTGAAAAATGAGAAGTCTTTGTTTCTCCCAGTATCCAAAAGGCTAGTTTCAGACCACTGCCATTTTCTTTTCCCTCTTCGAAACAAGTCAACAGCATTACAATTCAAGGCTTTGAATATGGACTTTTTTATTCAGCAACCTGACATCAAAGCCCAAGGCAGATGACAGTGAGCTCCTGGACATGTTACAGCTTGAATGGACCATCAGGAGGTCAGTGGAATATTCTACAGCAGCAGTGAGTGTGCACAAGAGATTTCAATTTCCACCCAAGTTTTTTTGTTTTGTTTTTTTTTGTTTGTTTGTTTGGGTTTTTTTGTTTTGTTTTTGGTTTTTGTTTTTTTAATTTTCCCTTTGACATTTTTTTCTTCATAGATGTTATTGAGAAAGCTTTAAAGGTTCTTTTCCCAAAAAGGCTTCTGGTAGATATTAGCCATACAGCAGTTTAATTGTGAGGAACCTCCTTCATTGTATTACCAAAGAAACCTTTAAAGGTCCTAAATATCCACTGATTTTAATAAATTTCATCTCACAGGCTAAACAGGCCCATTGAATCACTTTTAATCTATCATGCAAACTTCCAGCTGTTGCAATTTATTTCAAAATGTATTACCTGAAAACTAAGCATAGCAAGCAGCCAAAATGTCTCTTTAATTTGCATTGAGTACTGCTCATCATATGCCAGCACAATTTATTCAAGATCTCCAGAAAACCTATAAAAACTTTTCATGCTAGGTTATCAAAAAGAAGCTAAATTACTTCATTATAAATTTCTGCTTATTAATTAAATAACACGATTCTTTGCATAGGAAAATATTTTAAATTAAGATTTTGTAAAATTACCTATTTATGTTCCCAAAAAAATAGGGCAAAACCAATTAAATATCAGGATTTTACCGTTTAAATATGTAAATATTAATGTTCATCCCTACTCTGAAAAGTGTAGCAGCCATTAACAAATCCCTTAACATCTGAAAGATATGCCCTTATTTTCCACCATTTATCCTTCACTTTCCCCTTCAGGGCAGCAGGATGTGCACTTCCTATGCCAACAGCGTCATGGCTTGAACAGAAAAAACACTGGAACACCCCCATGAAAAAAAAGCTCCAGAGCTGAAAAACATCCCAATGAAATAAAAGCTGAGTAAACAGGAGTGATTTCTCCAGCTGAACAAGAAAAGGGGCAAAACCCCCACGCTGCACAAACAAGACATTGTGTTCCTTAGCCCCTTTTAGAAGAAAACATTTTCCATAACAGGAAAATATTTTATAAGATTCAATGACTTGAAGGAACTGGAGTTGACTTAACCTACTTTTCTGCCACGTGGTTTTAGCTTTCTTATCTAGGAGTGAAGACATATGAGGAAACAGGTTATAAACCATTTACTTTGTAAGTGCAAGGGTCCAACCCCCCCCCATGCCATCCCTTCAATTCAGCTGACAAGGAACTTACCAAACACAATAACCATGTTTCCTTTAATGGGAAGGCTGCAACCTATGTCCTAATTTATCACTGAAGGATTTTCAGAAAAGTTAAGATTATACTTCAATGCATCAGTTCCATCCTGGATCATGTCC
This sequence comes from Calcarius lapponicus, assembly GCA_039654755.1. Taxonomy (NCBI): domain Eukaryota; kingdom Metazoa; phylum Chordata; class Aves; order Passeriformes; family Fringillidae; genus Calcarius; species Calcarius lapponicus. The sequence continues at coordinate 6,426,494 of CM077468.1, forward strand.
ATGATGCAGTCAGACAAATCCTGGGATCAGCCCTACAGTTAAAACAGGAGCAGACCCCTCCTGGCAGAGCCTAAAATCACAGCAAGACCTTGAGAGCTAGTTAGGATTGATTTTTAGGTCAAATAACAGGATGAGAATGCTTGGCTGGCATTGAAAAACTGCTATCCTGTACCTGCTTCCTACTGCCCTAATTCCTGTTGAACCGAGGAACACCAGATCTTATGTTCATTATATTCTTACATTCATTTATTCATACAGAACTGCATCGAAGAAATCCCTGAACTCCCTTAATTCCTCCTGGTAAAGGAGACAATTTGAAAAAACCCTAATACCTGCTGCCTGATTCACTGCCTATGATAACACAAAGAAATTCCCTCTGATAGCAAATCGTTCTTGTAAACCCCACTTTGGGTACTGAAGTCAGCCTGCTACAAGCAGAGCTTTTATGCTCATTATGAAATGCACACCAGTATGGAGGAACTATTTGTTTCTGGGTTATTCAAGGGTGTGGAATATTTTTTCATTCCACTAGTTGATTAAGAGAGTACTTCACAGAAAAATACAGATATAATAAACCTGTGTTTCTCTCAAAAATGTTATCACACAAGATTATTTTGCAATATGTGTAGCATGCAAACTATTATTTTTTAACTGCCTGGGCTATATATTTGCAATCTCTGAAGCATTCCTAGGCATACAGCATTACCCAGGCTTATTGTAGGAGCTCCTCATGGTCACCACTGATTCTTAGGGCATATATTAAGCTAATAACTGAAATTTTACAGGATGTTTTTGAAACCTGTTTGTTACAAGTCTTTGTAATGTACTACACCAATAGATTTCTAATGCTTCTTTTCCTTTTCCATACAAACAAGTGACAAAAAATAATTGCACAATGGCTGCTATTTCTAGACACATGAAATACGTTTCAAAGCACACAGTGTTTTCAAATGTTCAAAACCAGGGAAATAATTGGAAAAACAATAATAAAAGAAGTAAGAAAACACTGCTGAGAAACTTTTCATTTTCCTATCTCTGCACATCAATTATGAGTGTTCCTCAGGTATTTTTGAATATTCATGTGAAAATTACCTGAACAGTTGTCTAATTAAAAATATACAAATCTTGATATGAAATATTCAACCCAGTATAACCCAGGAGACATTGCCTTATTATACACACCAGTATGGGCTTTTAGAACTTTTCAGTGATTCCACACAGTATGAAAATCACTCACTGGAGGCAACTTCTTTACTTTGGTTAGTAAAATCAAGTGAACATGGTGATTTGGGCATTATCACCACAAGCAGCTCTTTGTGTCCAAGGCAGGTTAATGTTTAACTCTGGTCTAAGTCCCAGCTTTTGTTGAAGGTGGACTCAGCTGTTTGGTAGCTTTTTCCCTCTGTAGTGTATGATCTTAGGAATTCAATTTTCTGGGAACAAATTAAAATCTTACATGAAAGATCTTTTTCTTCTCACTTTTGCTCTGCCCCTTTGATCCACCAGATTTGAAATAAGAGCATTACAGTTAAGTATCAATTTTGGAAATATTCAGTAGATAATGAGTCATAGCTAAAACACTAAAATTGTAGCAGAAGAACCACAGAGGTTTGGGGAAAAAAGAATCTAAATTCTGAAGATTTTGATATCTGTCTGTAAAGAAAAAGGCCTGAACACTGCCTTCCATCAACAGAATTTTGAAATTTAGTGGGTTTTCTCCCCACTGCCCTTTCCTTAGCCTCACACCTGCTTCTTTAAAGCACATTTCAGATAAGAGAAGAACCTTGCTTTCCAGCCAGGAGACCCCTGAAATTCTCTGGCATTCCGAGGCTCCTGCAGCATTTCTGCCTGTGCTGAGAGAGCACGTCCAGCACAGCCCAGCACACCTGAGCCCACCTGCTCTGTACCTGAGCACTGAATCAGTATGAAAGGTGCCTTCTGCAGAACTTCTTGGTTGTTCCAGCCCACACAGCCATCCCCAAGCACCTGAAGAAGGCTGGGGAGCAGAACTGACCAGCAAAGCCAGGACAGAAACCATGAATAAAGTCATGGGAGCAATGAATCCAGGAAGATCCTTTAGAGACTAAATATATCCCTGGGACTGCAATTAGGTTAACATGCCAGGTATTATCAGTACTCCAGGGTCTCCTTTAAATGGAAACTACCTGATGTTTTTGCCTGTGGGTCAGTATGCTGAAATACACTCATGAAAAGCAAAGGATTCACATGAAACTACTTGAAAAGAATGTCTCTCTTCCATGCAAGTAGAAAATATGCCTGTATCTCTTCATTGTTTCTCATTTCCACACACACAGAGCTAATTATAATCAATGCCCAAGTAAATTTTCAAATCCTTCTCTCCTTCCCTTACCATGTCAGTTCTGAACTAATCAGACTCTGATTGTTTTCTTCCAAATAATTATCATGAATCAGGCTCTCATGAATCTGGTAACAGCTGAAGAATATAATTTTGACATCATGCAGCATAATTAGAGCAGAGCAAGGCTTTTTTCATGATTGAATAGCAGGGTTAGTCACATTGATGAGCTCCCACTCCAGAAGAGCCACCACAATGCAGTGCCTGTGCTGCTGCTAACCAAACCACACTGCCTGCTGACCTTCACAGGGAAAACAAAAACCACCCCAAAACCTAAAAATAGCCATAACACACTGAGATGACCCAAGGGGAATGCCTGCAGTCCTTATGACACTGTGGGGTTTTGGAAAAGCCCGTGAGATATTCACTGCTGCCCAGGGTCATGGGGCTTGCACAGGTGGAGTCATAAAATCCCAATTTTTGACTGGCAACACTAATTGTAGTCTCATGCTGATCCATGCTACAGTCCAACACAATGATCTCATTAACAGATATCACACTGCAAAGCCCAGAGCTAAACAGATAGAGTCAAAGGTTTAGCTGAAAAACTCATCCCTCTGAAGCATCTCTGGCTCCAAGGAAGCACAGGAAGGATAATGGCTATTTTGAAAGTGCATAGAGATTATGGCCCTGACAATATTTTGTTGAGTTACTGGCAAAAGGACAACAAGGAAGCAAATGGTAAAAGCATTTAAAAAATAAAGTTTAACAGCATTTGTCACAGATCTTTTTTCAAAGTTTTCTTACAATTTGTGGCCTTAGTTGCCCCTAAATAGTTCTTAAACCCTGTAAAAGTCTCTATCTGTACATCTGTACCAAGACACAAATCCCACTAAAAGGGTAATGCTGACTCCTTCAGAATGAATTAAAATTTGCACTGCCATCCAAAAATACTGTGTCATTGTTTTTTCCCCAGTATAAGTTCTTGTAAAACAAAACAAAACAAATGCTTAAAAAGCAGGACACAGGATAAATAACCCCTTTTCTCTGTGATAACTTTAAGGTGTTGGTGGGCTTTGAGCAAAGAGTTCTGTGTGCTCCTTTTCTTTTAGGATGAGGGTCTGAGGACAGCAGGACTCAAAGCAAACACACATTGTCCTTAGGGGTGCCCTTGAATCCCCAGTGACTCTCAGCCCAGAAGGAAAGGACACATGAGACAAGGACTGAATCACTTCTCCTCCCTGGTCCAAGATCCTGGAAACATCTGGAAAGCCGGGATAGAGGGCTGGAGCTTTGTTTACTCAATCCTGCCAAGCACCTTGGCACCAAAGCCAGCTAATAAGGGGAGGACATGTCCCTGCCCATGGCAGGGGGGTGCAATGAGATGAACTTTAAGGTCCCTTCCACCCCAAACCACTCTCTGGTTCTATGATTTGCAATCCCCTAAACATAGCTGTCACACACATACGCACACAGACCTACTAATTAGTATCTACCATGATGCCAGTACTCTCAATTACCTAAAGGGCTGGAACTTTGGAGTTATCATCAACTATTGAGAATTGAGCTACAGCCATCTGCAATTCCCCCATTTCTGGGGAAACAGATAACTCTGCTTCTTTTTTTTTAATTTCTTAAGGCAACCCAAGTAAATTATTCATTCTACTCAGATATGCAAGTGTTTGTGGCAACTGCTTTGAATTATTACCCAGCTGGTGGGGATATTCTTCTGAATATTACATCTCACTGGACACTTGTGTACATAAATTAGCCTTTGGAAGTTAAATAGATAAATGGATAATTTAAACACCACTGGGACTACTTATTTCTCTCTCTTTAAAGCCTTATTCCCAACTGAGGAGGGCTTTTCTCATGCATATGACTGCTATTCAAAAGCAATGGGCTGACTCACAGCACACAGAGCCAAGCATATGCGTCAATTTTAGTAGGCCTGCAACCTTTCCAGGAATAGAGCCTTGGACTGTGCACACTTCAGAGCAGGCACTGAGTGTATTTAGAGCAAATCTTTGGTGGATACTTAACAAGCATCGTGCTTTCAATTGCCCAGCTGGCACCTTTCCTACTCTTTCCCCACTGAATATTTTGCTACATTTAATATAAAAGAGGAGCAAAGAGAGAATTTCTTTTTTTCACCCCAGTTGTGAAGTTTCTGAACCCTGTCACTGACAGGTGCTGCCTACACAGACGGCTGGATATTTCTCACCAGAGCAGCAATTTCCTCTGGAGCAGCCTCCAAGGTGAAGCAAGGACAGTGATTGTGCTGGCATTCGGCACGCTGCTCCCTCAATGCTCCCATTATCCATCCACGTTTGCCACACACAAATCCCTGTCAAGCTGGAGCCACACACACCATGCCAAGCAGGTGGCCACTCTCTGATTCCCCCTTGCAAAACTCCCATGAAGTCCTGAATAAAATGAGATTGCACTCACACCTGCAGCGATTCCTTCGCGGATCCCAAAGTGAAAGGGTTCCGTTTGCTGAGCTGATTGGCAAAACCCACTCCCAGTCACATTTGGCTGCAGTGAAACAACTGAACTCATCTCACACCAACAAAATATCATCTACCTCAGAGAACAAAAGCAGCAAATGCACTATTTTTTTTTCAGTGTTTTCTAAAAAAGTCACCTGAAGTGTATAGCAAGTTATTTTCAAATATCACAGCTGTCATACACAAAATATACCCATTCGCATCTACTACCACACACAAACAGCAACAGAAGAGGGCTTATCTGGAATGGTGATACATATCTACTCCGAAGAGAAACCACAGAAAATCCTAAGAAGCTGCAGAAGAAAAGGAAAAAAAAAAAAAAACAAAAACAAAAAAAAAAACAACAAAAAAAAAAAAAACCAAAATAACACTTCTAAGGCTGAAGGTAGTTACTGTTCAACAGCACCACTGCCATGATCCAGGAGCCAAGAACTGCTTACTGTTTTATAATGGTCACAGGAAAATTTACTTCTCCCACGAACAGGGACCTGGAAGGTCATACTACTTATTGGCATATTTAACATGAATATATCTGCTGGAGTCCAGCTTGTTCTTCTCAAGGGGTCCACAGTTAAATGCTTATATATATGCTGGCATGTGAAGCCTGGGTGGTTAATTTTAGTTGAAGACACGCATGCACAGTGCTCAGATTTCTGACATAGTCAAACTTTACAAATCCCACCCCTCCTGCAGCTCTTCCCTTACACCCCCACTGCTCCCTTCTCTAAGACAGAGTTCCAATGTTTGGCATCAATTTCAAACAGGATCAGTATATTTTATCATATCAAAGCTATTTACAGCAAGAATAAAGTTTGGCAGGTCTTTTGTGTTGGACACTGCAGGCATTAAAAGAATGATTAAAGAAATTGTTGGGGTTTTGTTTGACTGTTTTGTTTTGTTGTTGTTTTGCTTTGTTTGGGGTTTTTTACACCATCAGGAGGCTTTCTACCTACTATAGAGACAACCCCCTTCCTGTAAATGCTTCTAAAATCTACAGAAATTTATGCTCTGAACCCAAGATTTTGCATGACAAAAACAAAAGAGGTACACCTCTTTTAGAACTTCAGAGCCTATTTGAAGGTTCTATCCATCACAAATGCAAGCTAAAAAGCATCAGGCTGAATGAGACCTGGAATGGACACACACGACCTGGTGCAGCAAGGGCTGCCTGCCCTCTAGCAAGACCCCACCATGTGCAAGTCAGCCCTAATTCCATGGTCTGACCACTGTTGCTGACATTCCTTAAAAATACAGAGAATTGGCACTTGTGAGATGCTTGGCTGGAATTCTTTATATTAAAAAAATAACACAGCCGACGTTGCCAAGGTGAGAAGGGACGGCTGCTTCACCTCCCCTCTTGCCAAGCTGAAGGATAGATGTCTGACATTTTCACTGTTGATTTTTCAAAAGGCACACTCCTGCCAGAGTCAGATCCATGGGGCTCTTTTAACTGCTCCATGAAAAGCAAACAGCCTGGGAGCCACAGTGTCTCCACATCAGCTCTCCCCCCAGCAAAGCCCCCTCACCGTGGCAGAGGTGGGTGTTTGTTTTGGGGAGGTGGGGGACGAGAGGGGCTTTGATGGAGTTTGAGGAGAACATGAAGGAGCTGCTTCACCCAAACAGCACCGAGGGCTGAGGCTCTGATGTGCTCAGGGACTGTGCTGCGAGCAACAGCTCTGCCAATGCAGACAGGCTGAGTGGGAGAAGGGGGGAGTTTGCACGTGTTCCCCCCAAAACCCTGACCACTGAAGATGGGAGAAGGACCTAACTCCAGGGGGCTACAGCCTTACAGCTTCTGCTGCAAGCACCCAACACTCAATGTGATAAGTTCCCAAAACTCCATGTACTCTTGGCTTGTGACCCTAAATAAGCCTTCTAAACTTTTCTAATAAAGACAGATTCATTTTCTCCATTTGGAAAAGATATGAGAGACTGTTCCAAACAGCTGCTGTAATTTCATAGGTATTTTTCACCTGGGGTCACAAATCTGTGTGTTTGCAGTATCATCTCCTCTGGGCAGAAAGCCATGGCCGCAGGAGGGATCAGAACAGATGAACCATCACTGCTGGATTGGACTCTGAGAAACAAAGGGCAAGGAAAAGATTCCAGGAGATAATAATCTGAAGAGGTCTGGAAATTGAACCTGATTTGCCATGTAGCATTTTAAGAACAAAGTCACTCCTCTATTCCATTTTCTCTTGATTGCTTAGAGGATTAATTCGTCAAAACAACTTTCACAGATGTGAAGCCAGTCCAAGTAAAAGTAAAATTGGTTTCTAAGGCACGTGATACTAAACCCTTTCAAGTCCTAGGAGTGTATGAAGATGAAAGTTATCTGATCCAAACACTGAGGCCAGGAAACATTGCAAAAGCTTTTCTTAATTTTTAACAAAATCAGTTTGCTGTGGGGAATAGGGAATTACAGAAATTGGCCTTGGTCTTGCAGCAAATCCTAGCCCTCTTTTAGCCAAGAAGGACCAGCCAACATTCCTTTTTGGGTCTGCTTAGTGCTTGATGGATAAAAATGAGACTTCAAAACCAGGGCCTGGGTAGGCTCAGTCCATATCAACACTGCAGTCACCAGCCAAATACCCTCCTCTCCCACAAACAGAGCGTCTAATGCCACTCAAAAAAGAGTAAAAGTCAGCTGCACTTCCTCCCTCACTCCATAAAATGTGATTTACTTCAGTGTCCAAGGCTTTTCATGAGAGGCAATGCCTCTGGGGCTGCCAGAAGCTGGCGAGAGGCATAGCTCTCTGACACCTGGAACAACATAAAGTAACAGGCACCCAACACATGGATGAAAAATCACTGCAGCTGAGCGAGGAAGGCCAACAAACTATTCATCACTATTATCTGCCAAGCAAGATCAATGCAAAATCTGGAGATGGAAAAGGAGGAAACAAGACCCAAACTTGAGCAAGGACTTGACCACATGATTGCTTCAAAGCATGTACTCAGGTCTCAGTTACTGAGTGCACATTTAACTCTTCTGTACAGGAATGCTGAAGCACTGAAGAGTACTGAAGTTGGTAGTTAAAGAATTACATATTAATTCCATTATTTCTAAAGCTTATTGATGGTAAGAGTAAGAATGAGAAGGAGCCAATTACCTTTCCAAAGACTTTTTTTAATATTCTGGCCATGTTTCTAACGCACCTCCAGCTACTGGGCACTGTGAGAAATGGGACAGTTGGCTAGAGAAATCCTAGGTGTGACCTACTTTTGACCTACTTTAAGCTGCATTTTTAAGATAGTGAAAAATATTTTGTGACAGCTGAGCATTAATTTGCATGGCAGAGACTCCGTCCCAAAGAAACACAAAAAGACCAAGAATCTCAGAAGCGTTTCCCATTAGAGCTCATCTTCCTCCTAGCCATCAAAATGATCTTTCAGAAAACTTCAGATAGTTTTGAAAAAACTAAACAAGTTCCAGATCTCCAGCATTTTTAAAATCTCGTCCTCACTTTTCAGTAGAGAAAAAGGAAATATTCATAAATATTTGTATCAACATACAGATGAGAGGATGCAGCCTACATAGGTGTCTGGCCCTAAAACTTTTGTTAATGAGATCTTGAGGTAATACTCTTGCATTTGAATATACTAATGACTATCTACACATGGGTGGAAGCATTTTTGCTTTTCTTATGTCATTCACTATATCACCAAAAAATTCAGCCCAAAATTCAGGCTACAGAAAAAAGCTTGCTGCATACCTGGAACCACGAGGGGTTCTCCATATTTTACAGGAAATGAGGTCATCTTTATAAATTGTTCCTGCTAAGCACTTACAAGTTGTTTCTTTTTTCCTTCCCCAAACAAAAAAATAAAGTGCTGAATTAATTTCCACAAACATAGCAAACCTAATCTAATGGTCTTGCAGTTGGCCATCTGTTTCACAGATACAAATCTAACTGAATTTCCCACTGGCTGATAACTTTCTAAATTACATTAAATTGTCAATGCTGACCCTGCTTCCAGCTTAGTTCCTCCTGCCTCCATTTAGGTGGCTGGGAGTGATTTCTGTTTCATGATCTATATGCCAATTAGACAGAAGAAAATTGGCAATAGATAAAGCTACACATTTGGCACTAGATCAGATTTAAAGGGGCAGAGAAAGGCAATGTCCCCAGCTATGATGCAGACTAAGGGAATATAGGAAAAAAGCTCTAGAGTGCAGATGTTATAGAAAAAATTTTAGTTCTCCCTTCTCCACTACAGTCTGTGTCACAAAGACCTTTTCAATCAAATGTACTTCTTTATTTATAAATAATTAAGGAATACCCCTCCTAATGGGAAGGAGCAAACCTCTGTACCTAAGTTTAGCTTAGCACTGTATAAACAACTAGTAATCTTATCCCTGAAGGCCACTTACAGGCAGTCTGGCCAAGACCCCAGTTACCAATTCACTGCCTTTAGGAAGAATGATTCCCTGCATGATACAAGAGGAAAATTCTGCTTTTTTCATTTCCCACTGACCTTTTGCCTTGTTGGGGAAGGAGGGAGGGGGGATGCTACTTCCATCAGAGCCAGCTGGTGGGCACTGCTGCAGGCAGGATGCTCACAGACTCACAAAACCACTGGCCTGATCTGTGATGGCAAATCCTATGCTCCTAATTAGAGAGGTTCACTAAAGTGACACCAGCCTGTGCTTTCATTGATCTGGCAACTAAAATCAATGCTGTGGGGTTTTGTTAAAAATTCTGATACTGAACTTTTAACACCTCATTTTACATGAAAAAAAAATCTGGTAAAGTGAAACTTACAGCAGACCAGAATTAATAATTTAAAAATATATTTTATGGTTGATCAGGAAGTGACAGTACAGGCACAATTCCCACTGGTACAGGAGATTTGGGCATCTCTCTCTGAGAGCCTCCTCACACAGCCATCAGCCACTTAAAGGCCTCCTGTACCTTCCTGAAAATAATCATTCAACCAAAAGGAATAATTCTTGCACTGCTCCTGAAGCTTTCTACAGAAATATATATATATAGTACAGTCCTTTAATAGAACTGTCATGCGGCAGATCAACTCTAGGCTTCATCTATTTCCAGCAGAAAGAGTTTTAACATAAAGATATTTAATGGGAATTTCCATTGAACAGCATGGAATGCTGTCTAATGTTTCCATTAAGCAGACCTACACCAGGCTAAAACTATTATCAGTTCCTTATGATTTTTCTTCGTACATCCCTTTTTTAAATGCAGATGGTTGAAATACTTCTATTATTATTAATAGTCCTTCAAGAATTATAAGGCAGCAAGGAGGCTGATCAAAAGACCTGCAAGCTCTGGAAAATTTAGAAAGCACAAGGCAATGACAGCAGCCTATCCTCACTGGGGCCTCCATCACTCAAATTCAAATGTAATTTTACACACACCTACACAGTCCCTTTCTCTGTTTGATATCCTGCATTTAGTCCTGCTTTTGCCTGAACACCTACACCTAGGAAAGTGTTACTCCAGCAAACTTATGTTGCTAAAATTAGCTGAGTAAAAGGTTTAGTGAGAAGAAAAATTATATGGAATTTACAGGTTATAAACTCCTGCAACTAATCCTTGTGGTCGTTTTACTGGGATCCACAGAAATCAAACATTTGACCTTTTTTTAAAAAACCCCAACAACTTGGTAAATGCTCAGTTTTCCTCTGGATGAGAACATTAATTTTGATCCTTGCTACAGACTGGTCAAATGTTCCCACGGGATGCAGATGAAAGCCCACCTCTGTATGAAAGTAAGCATGGTTTAAAGTAACATCAGATAACAGTAGTGGCCTAGCTGCAGATAAAATCAGAGCAATTTACTGGCAATCATTCGAAGGAGAGATCCTACACGCAAGGCTTAGGGACATCAGCAACATCAGCTATTCTTTTCTGCCTGGAGCAAGGGTTGGAAGAATGCAGAACAAAGAGCATGCTGCCAGTTTGAAAAAGAAGAAGAAAAAAAAAAGTGAATTATGCACTCATATAAAATGTTGATTCAGAAATTAACCGCAGAGATACTAATACTAGGAGGGGAAAAAAAGGAAAGAAGAGCTATCAGGACTGGCTGCCTGTTATCCTGATTGAACAACTATTATTTATAATAATACATTTACTTACCCGGTTCTTTGTTAACTACAGTTCAAGCTCTGTAATCTTAAAACTTCGGAAATAAGCCAAGAAAAGAAAATTTCAAAAGGAAAAAAGAAAGCTGCAGCAGCTGTTGTAGCACTATGTTGAGATTTTAGGTTACAGATCACTTTTTGCAAAAGGCAGGCTAAGAGCATAATCTAAAAGCTAAATTGCAACAAATTGATTAAGCTATGGGCAAATGGTTGAGTTGTGAATGAAAATTAAAACTACTATTAAAACAGCCTGAAAGAAGAAGTAGGTCGGCGCTTGGATTTGGGGTTGTTTGTTTGTTTGAGGTTTTTCTGGTTTTGTGAGTGGGTTTTTTTGTCTGATTTTGTTGATGTTTTTTGCACAAAACAATTCTATTGATGAATTTCCTAGAGCTGTCATTTTTGCAGTGTTTGTTTTATACCTTTGGTAATACTTTTGTTGAAACGATTACGAGGTTACGAACTCATTTTTATCTCCACAAATAACCTTCCCAGATACCTCCTGCAGGTTTTCTCCTGAGCCATCACTGCTGGACTCTCAAGGAGCAAGACTGCCAGGCATCAGCCTTTCACCCGTGGCTGCATCTGGAACTACAACATCCACAGCAGCCTCAGCAAAATTACAAATCCTTGCATGGAATACAGGCTGTGACACCCTGGGGACATCGGGAGGATAGATCCATGCAGATGACAATTAGTGGTTCTGGGCTCCATTGCTCTCAAACATGGACATCATTTTAAGGAGGTGAGTGACACTTCCAGGCACAAATCAAGGGAGTGCAGGCTTGTCCCCTTCAGAGTGACTCTGACACGAAGTCAGAGAAAACTCTGACACAAATAAAGAGAAAACATCTTACTGAACTATACTGGAGCTGACAAAGGCAGCAGCTGCTCTGCTCCACAGAGCAAATTTATATCTCCAGGAGGTGTTGGGAAAAATGGATCCTTAGGGGAATTACTGTCAGGTCATCCTCTCTCACCACAACACTATCTAAGAGATCCCAAAAAAGAAACCAAGCAAATCAGAGCACAATTTAGTTTTTAAAACATGAGAAGTTCACAGATTTACTCAGAGTTGTGCACAGAGGTACTTCTGAAGAGCACAGAGAAATAGCAGGAACTAACATTTCCCAGCACACACTGTAAAGAATATTAGTGAGTTGGAACAGTAGTGCCTTCAAAAGATACAGATCTCTTTATTATGATTCAGAAGCTCCTAGAGGATTTGAAGGATGCATGTTTTGGCATGAGGTCCTCAAACCTCATTTTATTAGTGCATAAGGGAAAAAATCCCTACTACTACACAGTTGGCCAAAGAAATAATTATTGAGTATGAACTAGCTAAAGCAATAACTGGTAAAAATCAGGATTACTTGAAAAATGAGCAGTCTTACATACTGAGATATTGAGTTGCACAAAACTAAACAAGTGAAAAAAGCCCCAAGAGTCCATGTGGTATATAACACAGCACGGAATACTGCTGCTGTTTGGTACACTAAATCAGGCTTCTCCATGGACTAAGGGACTAAGTCTGTGCAGTTTTGTATGCTGATATTTGTCCAGTGTTTTGCAAATCAATAATGCAGAAAGCAAGCTCTCAGCAACACATTCTGAACTAAGCATTTACAGACAATATAATTGTATTTAGTGCATCTGTTCCTGTATTTCTACACTATCCATTTTTCCTTTTTTTTTAGTATAACTAGTAGTAAATAGTACATTAAAGTATTCTGATGGTCTAAATGAGTTTTTGTAGTGTTTTAAACACTTGTGTCTATTTAGTGTGACCCTTTATGTTTACTCTTTATATAAACTAGGATGTGACAAAGCTTGGATAAGGCTTAGGGGAGGGCTTTGCCCATTCTTAATGGACACCTGCTTTGCACTGACAACATTTTGTTCTCCCAGGTCTCTGCAGATGCTTGTATCAAAAAGCAAATAACCCAAAGATCAGATTAGCAGCCTGATATTTCCATGAGGGCAGCTAAGACTAGCAGACCTGTGAAAGTACTGAGAAACCCTGAGACCAGCCTCCACCCCCAAGAAGGATTAAACACAATTAGCATCAGGAAAGCAGATGTCTAACAAAGTAATAAACCATAATTTCTACACAAGGTTAAAAATTTCCCTCTCCTTTCCTCTGTTCAGCAAATGATCCATGGCTCCCAAATGTATCTCTTTGCTGCTTTATGCCACCTCGAGACTCTCCTTCTCTCATCAGTCAATTCATTGGCAATCACTTGTCAGTGAAAAAGAAGAAAAGCAAAACAATAAAAAAGCTTGTTGAGCAAACGTCAGAGAACATTAAATTAACCAGCCAAAGATCAGCAATGAACAGCTGACAACCCAACACATGGCCCCATTCACATTATTGTTAAACACACATAGCCAATTGCTCTGCCTTCAAAATTACATTAAAGGATCTTTATTTTATCAAACAAAAATATTTGCTTGTGGATGAATAGCCTGCCTAACATTAAGTACATCATAAAAAGTAAACCGTTGCTTTCATGCAGTTTGGACTAAAGGTACCGTTTTATCTCTGAGTACAAACTAAATTATTAAGCATTATTATTAAGCATTTTCTCTTTAGCTCAAAGAGACCTGAAGCATATTTCTGTGTACTTCTATTTGTGTACAAAGTGTGTAACCTTACAGGAAGCCTTCCCAAGCACCTACTCAAGATTGTATGAACTTTCTTGCCTGCTTGGTGGAGTCACCTTACACCCCCAGTACATCAAGGGAGAGGATGTGATCTCCAGTGCAGGGCAGCCAAGTCTCCCAAGGCTCACAGCTCATGGGCCTTAGCAGAACAGATCCCAAAATGAGCCAACAATCAGCAGCACCTTTATGCTTGCTTCTCCCAAAACAATGATTTCAGCTTCTCCCATCAGCACCCACCTTCCCCCAAGAGCTCACACATCTTCTCCAGCCTTGCTGAGTAGAAATGGCATTTGGCATGGCAATTACCGACTACAGAATAGAAAAATCAAATACCACACAATACAAATGCATTAAAGGAAGAGAGAAACCTGATGGCTTTCTCCCCTGGCAGCAAGGGCCATTCTGTGCTGGAGCTGTTAATCACTTAAGGACAGGTTATATGGGGACAGAGATAGGACTGGATGTGGATGTGAGGGCAAGGAACCTAATTAAATACATCCATTTTCTCTCAACATAGGAAAGAGCCAACCAGGCAATATTTGCAATATTTTAAACACAGGATGTTGAAATGACACATTAAAAAAATCATATTTACAAGAGATTAAGGTACCCAGAGTGGCAGGTGTCGTTCCTTTTATTCCTTGAAAAGGACTTTTTCAGCACTGAGTAAATCTCTCTATGCCTGTCACCCCTCCCACTCCTTGTCTTATTTAGGTAATAATTCTTAGACATGTTTATACTACACACCTCCAGAACAAGAGCTGCAACTTAAGTTTCAGCAACACCTCACGCAACTTAGTTGTGATCTCAGTAAATCAATCTAGGCAATCTATTTAAAATTTAAATAAAGTTTTTCAAAAGGGCACAAATTTGCCTCCTGAATCCGTATTTAGCCATGAAAATGTTTCCACAGAAGGCCAGAACAGATTACTTGTTCCCCACAGACATCTCATCCTCATCAATCCCAGTATCCTGGATTGTGGACCCTCTCCTAATGGAAATGTTCCCCTGCAATGTCTTAAACCAAAATCAAACAACAAGTAATATTTCGACCTTCTGAACATTAAGGCATGTATCACAAGAGAATAAAGTAGCACCTGCATGGTTTTGGAAGTCTCTGCCAAAACCAAGCCACAGTCAGGTAAGCCTTTGGAAGTGCAGGTCTTTTCATATGCCCTGTACTGAATCCACTGGTGTAGAATTCTGATCCCAGATTATTTACCTGCATTCTGGTCATTAAAAAAAAAACAACCAAAAAACAAAACAAACAGAAAAACAACCAAACAAAACAACAACAACCAAAAAAAAAAAAAAAAAACAACCCAAAAAAACCCAGCAACAACAAAAAAAACCTCCAAAGATTTCTTTAAAAAAGGAACCAGCCCGTATGGCAAATCTCTGAATGCAGAGCAGAAAATCCATTGCTTTACAATGGCCAACTATTTCACAGGTGATCATTATCACATTCCAGTGTGGGCACAAGGGTGGGATGCCAGAACACTGACACCACTCCACTACTTGAAACCAGATACTCAGGAGTGCTCTAGAAGCTCTCCAGTGTTTCATTGAAAAAGATACTGATAAAAAAAAAGATATGCAACTATTGCTTAGTTCAGAAGCCTCGTTAAACCCTTCCCCACCAAAATCATCCTCTCTTCTTCCCTTTAACAGTACTCACCCTGATAAAAGTTCTGCAGGGTCGTGATTCTTAGCCAACAAGCTTAGGATGGTTATAATAAAATTTCCAGCTGCACAGATAATCTATAAGGAATTTATGTTTGTCATTGCAAAATAAAAAAGCAAATCCACTACAACAATAAACAAGTGTATTTGAAGTAAGACTTTTCAGACAGAAAGGTAACAGAGAAAACATCTGAGCAGTCACAGCCTCACCATGATGGCCCTAATCATGAAGAAGGCAAGTACTGGTCGCATGAGAGACTTAATCTGTACTCACATGCAAAATTTTTAAATTAAGGATATATTAAAACCTTTGTGCAATATGTAATGCCCTGGGAAGACTTCACCTGAAACATCTCATTTCATTCTTGCCACCTGTATTCAAGAAGGAAGAATTCAGACCAGAAATGGTCTTGGAAGGTAGGAGAAAGTCTTGTGAAAGAAAACTCTTAGAATTAGGTTTATTTGAACTTCATAGTAAGAGGTTCTTTGCCCAGAACACTGAGGAGGAGGAACAGAGCAGCCAGCAGACGTGCTGGCAACATCCCCCCAAAAGCACACCAACAGGCTGTGAGAGTCAGAGCAGATGAGGCTGGAGGAGAATCAGGGGCATCTTTCCACCAAGAACGAGCACCATTGCAAGCCAAGTGGATTTTATAGCCACGGAAACAATGAAATTGTTACACTAATCAGAACACCGTAACAGTAAAGTCTGACATTGATTAGAACAACAAACCCTCATTCTCACATGCTATTAAATACCATCTGCATATATCCCTATGTGGGATAAGATGACGGCAGAGCAAGACTTTGCACAAAACCACATACAACAGCGAGTAAAAGAAATAGTAAGGCTTTTAGAAAAGTGTATGGAATTTTTAATCATTCCTCAGTGTCCTATGAGGGAAAGAAGTAAATAAACCAAAATCAAGCTGCAATCCCAAAATGCATCCCGTACCAGAACAGGAATGCTTTTTGAAGGATCACCTACCTCAAATCCCTTTCCAGTCTGTTTACTGCCATAATCCCAGAACAGAATTAAATGAGGCTCAAACCTCTACATGTTTACAATGAATTCTAAATTAAGACAGACAAACATATTAATCTGGAATATTTCAGAAAGCCTAAACCAAGCAACATGCATCATCTATGTATATTTTTAGATTTGCATTTCTGAAACTCCTTACGTAAGGATTTTTTAAATGATATCTGCATTGAAATGTGACATGCATAATTTGTAAGAAAGCAGTTACAATATGGCATTTATTTATCTTGAGATATAAACATCTGAATATGCACATCAAGTCATTTTTATTTGTTTGTTTTCAACTTACTTTAATTTCTGTAATGACATCAACTCCTTAAATAACTAATACTGTGGCATTTGCTGGGTCCCCAGGAGGAAAGAGGAATTGATGAATGTGTTCTTAGAAGGCTAATTTATTATTATATTATATTATACTAAACTATAGTAAAGAATAAAGAAAGGACACAGACAGAAGGTTACAAAGAATGATAATAAAAACTCGTGACTGCTTCCAGAGTCCTGACACAGCTGGACTGTGATTGGTCATTAAGTCAAAACAATTCACATGAAACCAATCCAACATGCACCTGTTGGATAAACAATCTCCAACCGCACTCCAAAGCAATAAAACATAGGAGAAGCAATCAGATCATTATTTTCATTTTTCTCGGAGGCTTCTCAGCTTCCCAGGAGAAGAATCCTGGGCAAATGGATTTCTCCAGAAAATATGACAGTGACATAATACAATTTAAGATATTTAGATTTTTATAATATTTAAATATCTATGTATTGTACAGAAAAAATACTGTGCTGGGTTGTTCCTGGCATGTGTATGCACACACACAGTACTTGTACCTGGAAATTTATTTGTGTGATACAAGTGCCGTCATAAACGATTCAAGTTACTCCTAGAAGGTGTGTGGAGGCTTCCCTCTTTGAAAGAGAGCCTGTTTCAGCTCCTGCTGTGGTGATTAGGAGCACCCTGCTGTATTTTGGTGTCTTTAGAGAATACTCATATGCCCACATTGTCCTTTTTTTTATTTTTTTTCCTGCCAAGAAAACAAATTTTTCTCTATCATGGTCAACCCAACAGCCCTTTTTTTCTTTGCACTGATCTTTCGTAAATGATACCACAAGTGTGTATAGGATTCTGGGTGAGGTTTCACCTGCCTCCTGACAGTTCCACTGCTTTCACACCTCCTTATCTCTACTGACACCTGTCAGGAACAGGTCTGCCCTTTGCACAGCCTTATGATGCTGCAGGTCACAGTTCTGTTGTCCCCTCCTGACTTTTTCCTGACTGATCCTCAGAAAAAGAGGTGTGTGCTCTTGCAACACACAGTCTGCTCACAGGCTTCTGTGTCAAAAGAACATTTCCTTAGCTGTATGATTAAACCAAAGTGTGGGGAATGTATGATTACATGCAACAGCCTTTTCAGACATATTCTAACCTATGAAACACTGAATTATACTTTACTGTTTATTTTAATCTCTGTATAGTGCCAGCAACTAAGCCTTCAATGTAGACACCTAACAACTGGCTGAAGTTCCACACTTTTTAGCTTGGAAAAGCTGGGTAACAGACTATGATCCAATTCCAACACCAAGCCAATAGTCAGCTGCAAGATAATGCTATGATCATTCCAAGAAACTGCTTATAAGAATTAATAGAGATGGCAAAAGCTTAGAAAACTGCAGGAATTTTTCCCTTACTCAATGAAAAGTATTGCTAAGTCAGCTAGCAAAAATAGGCCTATCAAATCATAACTTTGCAAATCTCTTATCAGCCCAGTCAATTCCTCTCTCTCAGTTTTTAAGTTAAGCACTTCAAAATCTCTTCCAGAATGAAGTGTTTCTTCCAAGTAAGTATGTCCCCTTTGCTGTATTCTCCACACCAGCCCAGAAGGCACATAGAGATAAGAGAATTAAAGGGAAATGTTTTAATAGAAGGAGAAGTCATATGTAAACCAGGACTGAAATTTTACACATAGAGATAAACTTTTTAACACTCTCTTCACAGAGAAAATTTTGAATTAGCTCACTATTTTACAAGAATAATGCTTTCCCCCCACTTTTTTTTGCATGAACATGTTTTAAAAATACAGTGTTTTACCCAGCTTAGGACCTGTTAACTTGTGCAAACCTCAGGTGCTGTTCCAGCTGGCACCACTCACCCCGGCAAGTGTTCGGGGTGGTGCAGAGCAGGAGTCATTCCTTTTTCCCCAGCCCATATGAACATGGTGCATCTCCTCCTTCCCCTCCTGCCCTTCAGCAGGAGCGATTTTCCTGCTCCTTGAATCTCAGGGTCTCCTATGGAGCAAGGGCAAGGATATAAACACTAAGGGGCATCCACGCCCAGAGCCTATCTGCTGCTGTGGAAATGAGAATTTGGTCCTGCTCAAAGGTTACAGCACAAATATTAAGTGCTCATGCAAACACATGGACCTTCCTTTTCTCTCATGTTATTCAACATTTTAAAATCAAAGCTGAAAACAATTATGGGGAGAGAAAAGTCATGAAAGAATTATGTCTGCTTAATAGTAAGTACCATTCAAATTTTTTAAACTGAAAAGATAAAGGTGACAGCAAAAGCTGAGCAGCCCTCAGTTTTCTCCAGCTCTCTATAATCCATAAGTCTGATCTCAAATGAGAAAAGACAAAAGCTACAAAAGTTACAAATAAACTACATTAAATAAAAACCTAAAAAGCTTAAATTTTTGTGCATCTAAAACCTGTTTTTGAAACACTAATATGATACATTTCACAATAAAATGCTACAGCCTCTGCTGACATTACTGTGGCTCTTCAGTCAAGTTTCTTTTACTCCATTCAAAGAAACAAATCTTTCAATACAGGCTTATCCTGGGGTCATTTATTACACCATGTCAGACACAGAATGTTTCATTGTGAGAACACATACACAGAGTTTCCATTCATTAGTTTCATATGAGCTCCAAAAACCAAATGAACAAACAAAAAAGAAAAAACAAAACAAAACAAACCCAAACACCAAAAAAAAAAAACTCCAATCTAACACAAACCAACCAAACTACAAAAGAAAACCCACCCTGGAAAGGTTATCTACTGCCAGTAACATACTGACAGGTTAGTTAACATGTTTTTACTGATACAATAGCAGGAAAAACCTCATAAAAGGCTGCAACATTCTCATATTTGTATACGTTGTATATACACGCTACAAGGCTGGAGACTAGTAGGATATGTATGCCACAATTTGAACTTGGCAGAAAGAAACAGCATCACATGCTTTTTACAACCCCTTGTGAATTCTCAAAGCTATAAAACAGTGAGTGGGAATGATCCTTGTATTGATTACATTAGAAAAAGGTGTTTGCATTAAGGTGTGAATCTGACTCAGAACAGTTAAACAAAAAGGAGCGAGTCTACCCTGAAATACTGTTAAGTCTCAAATGTAAAGTGGAAATAAAATCAAAATTAAACATTTGTTTTTAGAAACCCAGGAATAAGGAACTCTGAGGTCAAAATAATTTTGTTTATCAGCTGCGCACAAGTCACTCAGCACAAATAGGAGCAAGCTACACAATTCATTCTTTTTCTCCCATGAGTTGGCAATACCTTAGCAAGTGGACATAGTCTATTCAGCAAGAAAATTCTCTTGGTTACTGTCTGGCCACTCCTCTGAATATCCAGTAATAACATCAATATGCTCCAGAGACTGGCAAGAAACCTGACATGATTGCCCAGGAAACATAATAACGATGAAAGCAACCTTGTAGTTTGCAGCTAATTCAAGATGACAAGATGGCAGCTGAATGGATTGTATAGAGTGTGACAAAAATTAGGCCACCATCCCCCAAAATTATTCAAGGATAATATTATGAAAAAGGACCTAGCAACACAAAGTTTCAGCAGAGTTAAATACTTAATTCCACATTGCACCCTTGTGCGACATCACAATTTTTACGAACTTATCTGAGTAAGTCTTGCAGGATCTGATATTTGGAGATTCTGTGATAACAGCAGGCAGATAGATTTATCCCTGGCTGCTTGAAAAGCCCTTTATTACAAATCTGAAAAAACCCTACGTTTCCACACTCTGAATCTTACGATTTCAACCACCAAATGATTTCTGCCATCACGACCCAAAACTCTCAGCAGAACGTACCTGACTTTTGTCGGCATAGTAGCCAAAATCAGCTCACCCTAAGCAATGACTGGCAAGCATTTTCTCTTTCATTTTTCCATAGAAACCTCAGTGGACCAAAGGAAGGAAGAGGAGAGAAGGCAGAAAGGCAAGGTCTGAGGTGGTTACTTTGATACTCCCTTAGCTGAGGATTATTTCTGTATATATACATATGAAAGAGATATATATTGTTAAATAAATAATATATAAATAATCATTAAACACATAATATATATTATATATGATTTATATATAATTTTATAATATATATTATTATATTAGGTTATATTATATTATTATATATAATTAATTATATATAATTGTTATACATAAAATAATCCGCAGATAAGTGAGTGTCAAAGTATAATAATATCTACAATAAATATAAGTAATATATAAATAAACTATATACACATACATATATATATATTAAAGCTGTCTTTCCTTGATTGACTTTATCAAGACAGACCAACCAAGGCCTCTGGAAGAGTTCTGCACTAAGTGAGCCAGAACCCTGCCAGGCCCCCCGAGACAGCATCAGCAAAGCACGGCAGGCAGGAGGCGGTCCCACAAGGCAAATCTCTGTAATTCCCCAATTACAGGGGCAATAAATGTCTGCTGCTGGACAGGGAATGTGGGTCGAGCAGGGGTATGGGGTGAAGGATTTTATCTTTCCTCCTCCTGCACATGGAGTGGGTAAATCCAACACTTTTCTTCCACTCTGAGCATCACTTGGATTTTGTTGGACACCACCAAGTATTTGATTTCTCGCATCTCCTTTTCTCTGCTTGAATTCATAGCTCAGCTCTCACAGGTGCTGCTTGCTCAGCCCACGGGGGGCGGGTTTAAAGGCCAATGTATATGCAAAGACCTCGCAATACACCTGTGTACATAAGCTCTTTCTGCTTCCTAAAGGGCTCTTTGCATATGAAAAGCGAGAGAAAGGACTCACTTTAACCCCCCCCCGCCCAAAATACTTGGCTTCAGCTGGAACCAGGCTTGGGCAACCCCCACACAAAGCCGCCAACTTCCCCTGCCAGCTCGCAAATTCATTATTCCAGGGGCTACTCATGCGTGAAACATCCCAAAGTATCTGATCCCACGTGAAGGGCGGCTGCTGTAGGCAGAGCTGAATACTCCTTCACCAACACGCGTTTATCACCTCATTCCTTGCAAGGAAAGTATGTAAAAACAGAGATTGTTACATTACCAGCCGCGCTGTAAATTTCTTTGATTGCAGAGCCTGATAGGAAGAGGTGCTGGGAACCTTTAACTCCCACATGGACTTTAACAGAGTTTTCACACATAAAGGCTAAAGGATTAGACCTGTAGCAAATCCTGCGGCTTTATTATAAACTTCTCAAGAAAATAAATCTTTCCACTAAAAACTGCATAGAAATGTAATTTTCTTTGTTTAAATAATCTGCAAGAGAGAGAAAACACATTTAAAGCTATCTTAGACAGCCACTGTCTTGAGATTCTTTACATCAAATAGCTTAAAAAAAAAAAAAAGCTGTTGATGAGAAGTCTCTCTAAGTTTTGATCAGAGTTTATATCTTGGTACGGACAGTAATTCAAGCAGACAGGCATATATGCTTTCAGGGTTTTCTGAGTTGATTTATGCTGCAGGAATGGAGCAGCCACACACTTCATACTTACAATGTGCAGTGAGGTTTTCTTACTTTTCAGGAAAGGAGAAGAAAGAAAAGGGGATGGGGGGGAAAGGGGAGGGGGAATTTAAAAACAAAAACCATTGAGCAAACAAAACTCCAAACGCTCCCAGGCGACAAAATTATTCCAGCAAAACCGAAAGAGAGATAATTGCTTCCAGGAAGAAGAAAAAGAGAAGAAAGACAGTAAATAAATGAAGGGGGAGAGGGCTGCACACATAACTGATGCTTCGGTTCTTAGTTTTAAACAGAGATGAAACAACAAGCAGACCTAAATATGATTTAATAAGCAACAAATTCGGCGGCGACTCCGCAGCAAAAGAGAGAGAGAGAGAGAGAGCGCACATCGGTCCAGCAGCAGCCCTGCCACCCCGGTACCCCTGCTCGCTAATGAGAATTAATTCTCCCTCGACCGGCGGCGGTCTCGGGGCGCTCCCGAGGTGTTCCCGAGGTGCTCCCCAGGTCCTTACCAGCTTCATGGTGCTGTTGTTCTGCTCCCAGCGCCACAGCATCACGCTCATGGCGGGGCCGGCACCTGCCGCGCCCCGGGGCTGCCCGCGAGTGCCCCGGGCCGGGCCCGGCCATGCCGGGGACACGGCGGGACGCGGGCGGTCCCTGGGCCGGGGGAGGATCCCCGCACCCTCGGGGCCCGGCCCGGGGAGGGGTCAGCGCAGAGGCGGGGAGCTCGGGGGAAACGGAGATCAGCCGAGCGCCCGGCCGCGTTTCAGCGAGATGCTTAAGGGTACCGGGCGCGTTTTAAAGCAGAACTGCCAATTACAGGGGTTTCTTCCCGTTTTGACAGGCTGGCTCTGTTAAAAGAGCTGGTTCTGCATTTGGCCCTGCTTCCACTCGAAACTGGGTTGATACTTACGTCTGCCAGGGTGGGAAAGGACCAGGCTTGCCCTGAGTGAAAGGGAAGCATATTCCACCTTAAAAAATGATTCAACAGGTGGAGCATCGCAGATCGGCTTCAGGAACATAATCAAGAGAATAGGGAGATGTTAAAAGAAAAAAAAAATCCACCATTCAAGGAGAAATACACCATTTAAGGAATGCTCCATTTAAGGAAAAGCACCATTTGAGGAGGCGAAGGGGAAACGTGCACATCTTAGGGGTTGATGATCATTAGTCTCCAATTTATTGATCAGGTTACATACTTTTATAATAGTGTTAATAAGCTCATGCATATTCTGTAAACTAAGCATTCTATTCGTTAAACTATATATCAACTTTTCTTCATTCTTTCAGTCTTGCATTCCACTTTCCCACGTCTCTCTGACTCCTTGTTATCACATTTAGAGATGTCCAAGGACACAGTATTTTCGCAGGTGCAAAGACTCAGATCAGAAGGCTAAACACAGTACTTTTCCAGCTTCTAATAATTAGCATTCCCACAGGGAGAGTGTTTCGAATAATTAGTATATCAGAGTTTGCCACATCGTATTTGAGACCCAGCTCTTAAAGAGCTTTGTAAATGCCGGGCTGTTCCACAGGCGCTCCCCTGCTCTCCCGGAGCTCCTTGCCCGGCAAGCAGCCCAGACAGGACACTCAGCTGCGGGAGGATTCATGCCTGCTCTTGCCCAAGGTCCTGTGAAATCACCATGAAATCACCGGGAACCACACTCCTCACCCTTCTGCTCTGCAGAAGGTGCTACACCTGATAAAGGCCAGGGAAATATGGGGAATTAAAACACTTTGAAGGAATTCCCCAGGGCACCCTTTTCGCAGCCTCTCTCCAAATTCAGGGTCTGATTTACATAAAGAGAACTTTGCTGGCTGCAGGAGAGAAGGCAAGAAATTAGCACAGGCATAACCCATAGCCAATGGATCCAGAGCCCACGAGCATTTCAATATCATTTTCTAATTGTTAAATAATTTAATAATCCTGTAAAAATATATTAAAACATTAAAAAAAAAAATTTAAGCGGACCAAGATGTAGTCAAAGTGATCACTTTTCTATCTGAAAATTCCCCTTTTGTATGATTTTACTGGCAGGGCTGCTTCATGTATCCACTCAATATGTTGCTGAAGAAATACGATAAATCAGTAAAGTGGCATTTGAAACTCTGTAAATACCCTTTTCCATAAGAAAAAAAAACCACAGGACTTCTTACTGAAGTTGTTTCCCTAACAGTTATGCTTCCACAACTTAAAAATTTAATTTTTTAAGTCTGTAATTATTCTCTTGTTCTAGTTTATTATTTTAAGTGATAACAAAGAAGGAATAATTATTGAAACAAACAATCATATATTCCTGCACTGTAAAAATAATTGCCCTACCAAGTCTGGTAGCTTGAATAGCTATGTACAGAGAGAGAGCTGCTTGTTGGAAGCACACAAAGACTTTATGCATACAGGTTACCTTTGAACCATAGAAGTAAAATCTGAATCCTCTTCCGAGAATAAAGAACTCTTGTTCTTTTCCTTCAGGCCAACGCGGACCAAAGCCCTAGCACAGCCAAATCTTCCCAGCCAGCCCTCTACGTAAGCAAGTACCCTGCTGAAAGGTCATTCCTACAACACTCAGAAGAGGGGAAGGTCACAGCCCATTCCAGGGCTTGAACATAAGATGTATGGTCTTCAAGAGGGTCACAGGCTGAGACAAAAACTTGCCGACAGACTTATGAATGAGGGAATGAATGTGTGTGCACTGGGAAGGAGAAGCCTGGGTGTGATGCCAGAAGGATTTTCTAAGAGCATCTCACAGCACCTTGGAGGAGCTGCCGGTGCCTGCAGCGCGCTCCTTGCTGAGATGCGCTTTGTCCCCTCCCTGCTGCTGGCCCAGAGGGAGCATCCGAGGGCTTCCCATCGACCTGCCTGCATCTGCCTGAATATCATGGCATGATGGTGTTCTGCTTCCAAAAAACACACCAGCTTCAGGCAAAAAAACAATGGAACTGAGACAAGTGGAACTTTACACTTGCAGGATTACGGCCTGTACAAAGGGCTAAGACAACCCACAGCACAAGTCAGCGTTGCCTCACACACTTCTGAAAAGGTTGTTGATGATCTGCTCTGCCAGTTTGAACGGCCAAATGCTTTCATTCAACACTCAACCTGGTGCCAAAATCAGGAACTGTAAGAAACAAAGGAGAGGCCTCAGAAAATGGCAGATTTTTGTCTACCATCACCAGGAAAAACTCCATTTCTGGGACCCAGGGAACAGAGTAGAGCCAAACTGCCCCAGCTACAAAAAGCAGCTTAAAAGACCAGATATGGATGGAAGGACTGTCCAGCCAGCCAGTCTTGTTTCTTTGAACACAGTCTGCTGTTTTTACATTAACTGAAGTGTGGCTCATGCTTGAGTATTTTCTCATTTTATCCCTGTTTGAGCCAGCTGAGCACACTGAATGTGGACAGAGACACATGTAATCAGCCTGAAATACTAATAAAGCAAAGCTCCTGCGGTTAAAGCGTAAGCTCTGTGCCTCCCAATCACTTTTTAAGCTAATTAATATCCTCAACTAAAATCTGTGTTGCTTTTAGATACTTTTATTTAATGGATTTTCCCAAGCCAGCCTTGATTTAGGATGAAGATCCCTTGCTGATAGCATTGCCAGGTGTAACCGGAATTTATTTCTTCCATGAAAAAGTAAGACTGGAGCTGCCTTTCATCTTCCTATCTCCCTTTCAGGCTCCCACAGCACAGTGAAAGAGATAAGGTCAGGACTGAAGCTGGTAAAATCCATGCATGACCTCTTGGCCCCTGGCAGAATCACGGCAGGAGTTCCTCCCCAGTTGCAGTGTGATAGATTCAGGAGATGCCTTTCCCATACAATGCCCAATTTCAAAAGAGAACAAGGACCAGATATTTGCTTGTATATGAATCCTTTAAAACCATAAAGCATTCAAGCTCTCTAAGCCTTTATTATGATGTTCAGCAACACATACATGATGACGTGGGGTCAATATTAAGTTGAACCTTCAGGAAAGGACATTATTTACATCCCTAATGGGCATCTAAATTTCCCTATTAAAATGCTGAACAATACACTTGTTATTCAACAGCAAGCCTTCAATGACACAGAAAACACCAGCAAACCCTGTGCTCTAATGAGACATGATTCCAGATTGCAATGCTTTCCAAATGAAACTGCTGGAAAAACAGGAGGAAACAAGTGTTGGAGGCATTATGAATGAACTCAGTGCACACAGTCCTTGTCCATGCAACGTTTACTATAAAGAAAGCTTGGGGAAATCCGTTCACTAATAATTCATTGTTTGCCTATGAAAAATATGTGTGCTAACAACTTGCTCTGCCGTTATTAAACAAAGCCACACTCCTGTACTTACCCATTACTTTTGCTTTTTAAACACATCAACATTTTGCTGGCTTTTTGTTTGGTTTTTTGGGGAGGTTTTTTGTTTTTTGTTTGTTTGTTTGTTTGTTTTTGGGGGGTTTGTTTTTTTTTAATCTGGAAAAGAAAGCATATTAGAGAGTTTTATTACTGCATTTCAATTCGTTTAGGTCAAAAAGACTACCATCTTCTGTTCACTGAAAGCTGGGGTTTCATTTGTTTTTACTATACAACATATGTCTTCCTTCTTCCTTTCATGCATTACAGAATGGAAATATCTACAAATTATAATCTTGAAAGCATCCTAGAAATCTTGAAGCTGTCAATAACAGTATTTTCTAAGCATGATGTGGGAGAGAACAGGAGCCTAGCTCATGGAATCATAACAGATGCTCAACCATTTTCATTCCAAAAAAGCCCTCAAAATGGTGTTGAGCAGGAGCCTCTGAATTCAACATTTTCTAAACCAGCAGAAGAGATGCCTTGCACTGAGTAGCACCATTAGAGGACCCAAAGAAGGAGCTGCCCACATGGTTATTCTTGATTTTCAGCAGTTGTTGGGAGGTTCTGGAGGACCCAGAGACAGCTGGTGCTGGGTACCAGGGCAAAGAGAATGAGATGGCCTTGATAGTCACAACCTCCCACCAGTCCCAGACAGAAGTACAAAAAGAGACAGAAACTCAATTAATCAACAGCTGAAGCAGACAGTATTATTACTGGCAAATGAGCATCCTTTCTCTGGAAAACATGTCTTGTTAAACTGGTATTTTCTGCTGAGTTCACACGAGCTTACGAAAGCAATATCACAGGTGTGATTCTATGAGGAGGCTCTTGCCTCATTTTCACCTGGTGAAAACCAGAATAATAACAAATCAACCCAGCAAACATCTGGTGGACTGAAAAGGAGTTAACAGGTTCAAAAATATGATATGTGAGAGATTATCCTTACAAAAATAAGCAGCTTGACTGTGTTTCACAGGAATAATTTTCAGCCCTGCTTTTCAGAGCAAGCCCTAGAAGGGGCTACAAAATTTGTTGTTGGCACATCAGTAATGGGAGAAGTACATGGTAAAAAAAAAGAGGAAGATCAAAGCAAGAGAAGGTAATCTGTAATGACTAGAACCATGCAAAGGTGTTAACACAGCAAATGCAATCTTGTAAGGAGGAGAACCTAAGAATGTCACAGAGCAAATGACTTTCCATGAGTCCAATGCACCTGGAGAGAGCATCAGAGTCATGTGTGCCACCAGGATGACAGGTTTGTGCTCTGGTGTAGGGGTGATGCAATGCTTGCACATAAGAACAGGGGGTTATCAAACAAGAACAGGCTTTATCACCTGCTGGGTTTAATGCTGGTTGTGTAAAACAGTTCAACAGGTTGAACCTTTGGAGAGGCTTCAGAGAGGAGCCATGAGAATGACTTAAGGACTGAAAAATGCAGATCACAAGATCCAAACAGCTCCTTTTCATTTGTCAGAGAAGAGAAAGGGCAAACATTATATCATAACATGAACTAATTTAAAAAAAATGAAAGCAAGTCAGCAGAAGTCATGTGGACTGTTTTATGGAGGAAGTCAGAGTGAATTATCACATTTATTGCTGTCTTATTTATCATCAAAGGTTATTTCTAAGTCCCCGATTAAAGTGTATCAGTCAGCCACAGATCTGTTCCGGCTGACCTCGAATCTTTACTACCGCCTGACACCTGCCAGCAACCCAATGTAACACACAGCAGCTGCCAAGGATTCCAAGGAATATACAAGCAATAGAAACATTCCTGTGCTCTATCCCAAATCCCAGTCTGCTGGTACTCACAGCTCACCAGTGCAACAAGAAATTGCTGGGTGTCCTAGGGTGACTTTATGATGCCTGTATCCCCAGCCATCTGTTCTGTTAATGCTGGATATTATATTCTCTGCCTTCAAGACTGGTTCTGAGAGCAAAGGTGAGGAGAAGAAGCAGCATGGAGTTTGTTATCAGAGGCTGCACTCACTCTTCTAAAAGCAACACTGCTCCACGCTCTGTGCTGCACTGTGCTGTCCGGGCACTGATGGAGCAGAACAGTCTTCCTTTGCTTTTCAGTTGGTTTAGCTGGCTGAGGCAGAGTTTTCCCTGCACTGTCTTTTCTTGGAACTGTTCAAACCTGCTCTGCTCTGGGACCTGGGGAGCACTGAGAGCTTGCACTTTGTGGCCTATGGGGGCCTGCCCTGGGCAGCCGCCTTTCCCAGTGCCGGGGGGATTGATAACAGAGCGAGCACCCACAGGAGAGACTTTCTGAATTTGTTTGTCTCTTCAGAGCAGCAATTGTCATCTGGTATTGTTCATTTTGTGTGCTGGGGAGTGCTTTGCCTGTTAAATAAACAGGTTTTTTCCACTTCTCTCCAAGGAAATGTTTCCCAAACCAGTTGAGGGGAGGGGCCATGTGGGTGGGCTTTCTGGGGGGCCCCTTTTTGGGGTTTTCTCCCAAATTTGCCCTAAACCAGGTCTGGGGGATTTAAAAAAAAATATTAAATTCTTGATTCAGAACACAATGTGTTGGGGAAAAAAGCTGCTAAATAAAGTAACAAAAATACCAGTACACTGAATATAGACTGGTTAAGCAATGCTGACAATATTAACAAGGCCACTGAGATGATGGAGAGCAGTAAATTCTCATTGTGGTCTGAGGGACACAAGTGCTCAGATCGTCACTTCCAAGCATCCTGGTCCCACATTCCAAGGATCTGAAAAGGACAGTAATCCTTGCCTATGGGAAGGAAACCTATGGGTCCTTCTCCAAAAGCCATAGGGCAGTGTTGTCTTTGGATTGGAGAATAATCTCAGCTCCCACTTCCAGCTCTGCGACCTGACATGCCCTTCCCCAGTTTGCCAATATGTAAAAAATAATAGTATTGATATCAAACAGAAATAGATCGACTTACTATATTTTAGACTAATTCTTGAGTCATATCATTTTAATAGGCAGACTAAAATACAGACAGGAAAATGCTATTTGCTCTGTTTCTGCTGAGTCTTTGCCAACTACCCTGAACAGCAAGAATTTAAAATTAACTAAGCAATTCTACTTAAGCAGATGCAGAATAGTACGAAAAAAGTGATTCAATCAGTCTGTAGACAAAGCTGCTCAGTGCCAACAAAGGGTTTCTCACCATAACTTCTGAAATCTGTCCCACAAAAGAATACATACCAAGATTTAATTAAAAAATAGCTGTTACTCATAGCTTTAATCAGCCACATGGAACATTTGATAAAAACTGGTATCCACCAGATCCATTTGCCAAACTCTTTATACTTCACTTTTAAATGAAGTGGTTGATAATTCAAGAGCACAAAATTCTGTGACCCAAAGAGCCTATGTGGCAGATTTGAGTTGAAATTTATATTATGAAATTACTTATGCATACAAATACAGAAGTATTGAAATATATCATGACTTCATTAGGGGTGCATTTATTAGGGGTGGACTACCTGAAATGAGGCTAGAAGACAGATGGAAAAAGACTTTTTGACATGGAGAAATGACTTCAAACTGAGAGTAGGTTTAGAATGGATATTAAGGAAGAAATTCTTTACTGTGAGGGTGGTGAGACCCTAGCAGAGGTTGCCCAGAGAAGCTGTGGCTGCCCCATCCCTGGGAGTCTCCAAGGCCAGGTTGGATGGGGCTCTGAGCAATCTGGTCTGGTGAAAGGTGTCCCTGCCCAGCGCAGAGGGGTTGGAAGAATTTGATCTTTAAGGTCCCTTCCAACCCAGGCCATCCAATGGCTCTATTTAAAATTGAATCCATTGAGCAGTTTGCCTGTAAAGGCTGCAGTTATTAATCTATTATTGGTGAAAGTGCCATAATCAGGTCTTCCCAACTAATTTGATTTCAAAGATGTATTTCCGGTGTCCACAGAAGGTTCTGGATGCTGCTGTTCTCCTCACACTTAGGTTCCAGCACTGCCTTCTGAACCTGCATCTTCGTTTCTAAACAAGTAAATACAATGCCCAGGCTTGTTTTGAGTCTGTTGACAATGGCATGGAACAATATTAATGGATTAATAAGGGCCATGCCATTAGTTTTTGGCTGTTTATTAGAGCACCAGCTTTGAAAGCTTCCATGCTTTGCTCATGGCATGGCTCTGAGTCAGAGGCTGATTTCACCATGGGCAGCCCTGCACAGCTCCCCTTGCTGCTCCTGCTGAACCCAGAGAGGGGAGGGAGATGCTGCCAGCCCCAGAACCACCTTCTGTGTGCCCCCCTGAAGGCACAGATGACTTCAGGGATGCACCATTCCCCCTTCAGCCATCAGCCATAATCAGCTCCCTGAAGGCAGCAAGCTGGAGATACACGTTATGAAATGCAGTCTAGTATTTTC
The DNA here is from genome assembly GCA_039654755.1 of Calcarius lapponicus. Classification (NCBI taxonomy): domain Eukaryota; kingdom Metazoa; phylum Chordata; class Aves; order Passeriformes; family Fringillidae; genus Calcarius; species Calcarius lapponicus. The sequence continues at coordinate 6,457,292 of CM077468.1, forward strand.
ATGATAAATGCTTCTTACTCTGGAAGAGCTGGTCAAAGACCAACACCACTGGGGACAGTAAAGATAGGGTAGAGCTCATCTCTTACCCAAAATGGCCGGTGACATGATGAAGAAAAGCTCTTAGTGCAGGCTTGTAACCAGAGCAAGGCACATTGCCAGGCTGCTGCACAGCAAGAGTTGGTTTTGAAAGCCCACACATTATAAATTAATGCACATGTGGAAGCAGAGGAAAATCCCTGCTAGGGATGCCCAAGTACCCAAGCTGGATGCCCAAAAAGACTCTCCTCTCCTCAATAAGTTCACATTTCATTCAGCAGCCCAAACAAAATTGATTTTTAATGCCCATAAGAGTTCCACATAAGAGTTCTGTACCCTCAGTGAACCTTCTACTTGAGCTAAGAAATTAAACTACAGTGAGAAACTAAGAAACACTTGTTTGTTATCTTTTGGGGGTTTTTGTTGCTGTTTTTAATACAGGGGACACTTGTGGAAAACTCAATTACTTGATATGATCATACATAGTGAAATGTAATTATTCTTCCTCTGCATACTCAGAGTCTGCTGAGTTGAATGCACCAATTCTTCAATTTTTCATAGAATCATGCTCATTGTGCATGTCATGGGGGAATGACAGGCTGCAGCCAGAGCAGCACTAATCTGACATTACAAAACAAAGATACAAGGAATTAAATAATTAGAGCCTTAATGACAGAGTACAATGCATGTCTCCTTTGATAATCTCTCGAACTCTGAAGATAAAAGCAGGGTAGAAACGTGCACACAAGATGTTCAATAACTGAGAGTTTCCAAGTGTAGTGGAGCACATTGTGGTGCACCCTTCCATAGTATTCCAACATGATAAAAGATCAGCCTTTAGAGCAAAAAGGTCTCCCATTGTCTGGGCTCCTTCTGCTCCTTTGTACCTCCCTTCCAGCTGCTCTCCCCTCACCTCCTCTGCCAGCCTCCCCTTGGCTCACTGCACTCATGGGCAGCCAGAACTTCTCTTGCTCTACTACTGTTGGAAAATAGCAGAAGTGACAAGAAGTAACTTACTTCATGTTTCTCCCTACTCCTCAAGTTCATTAAAAAAAATAAATTAATATATATCACCTTTTAAGTCCATTGACTGGAAAACAATTTTTCCTAAAATTTGCCTCCTTTTTTTTTTTTAGTTATTATTTCAAATATTATCCTTCCTGCTTGCTTTTAACTTTTCTTTCAGTTTTCATCCTGCCACATCATCAACTTTGCCAGTTAGGGGGAAAAAAAATCGAGATCCATTCAAGCTCAAAAGAGTTTGCAGGAGTCTAAAAATCAACTGTAAATATAACTAAATCTATTACTTAGCTACTTTTTATCTACTTTTTTCCCTATACTCTGAAATTGAGGACAGAAATAGTAATAACAAAAAAATAAATGAAGATGCTGGTATTTATCATTAAAGACTGCTCTTGGCTGTATCAAATATAAATGCAAATTCTTATTCACAATGCTGGATACAGACAGCCAAATCTCAACATATTCATGCTACTTTAAAAGAGAGAGCTTCCACTAAAGGGTAAACAAATTATGAGCTGCCTAAGATAGGGGTTCTGAAAACAAGTTTTATCTAAGAAAAGCTTTTCTAGTCCCTGGAGTTATATTCAATTAATGCTTCTGGTATTCTAAAGGCATTATCACTTGCTTGAAAATAAACATAAAAATTCTGCTAACAAAACTTGGTTTGTGTTTTTGATGGATTAGTAAAATAGCACAGAGCCATGAATATAGATTTTTTACTTTAATATTATTTTCCCACATATTATCATCAGCAAGGATTACTCCCCATGGCTTACTGGTACTGATATTCTTCTGTATCTCACAAATAGGAGACAAATAGAAAATACGATTAAATAAAAGAAGCTACAGCACGCCCCACCCCACTGTAAACAACCAGAAGCATTTTTGCTGAGTTCCACCTTATACTGCACTAATGAACAGAGCACATCCTCACCCCATAAGTGTCAAAAAAGAGTTTTATTACCACGTCAAATCAACTCCTAAGAATTGAACTACACAGTTTCATGATGGGGCAAAGAAGTGCATGTTACTTTAATCTGCTCCCCAGATTGGTCCCAATCTAGACTATGACCTCCAGCCCAGTCTGACTTGAACTAAATAATCAGCATTTACTAAGATAACTCAGTTATCAGCCTCAATTTAAGATGCTTAAGAGCATACCATCAGCATTTTGACTGGAATTCACTTAATAGGCTTAATAGGTTTTCAGTTATAAACGTTATATTAGAATACCAGGCAATTTTTTCCCCTCCTACCTTGCACCATTTTCCCTAGCACTTGTGTGTCTAGCTTAGATATCTCAGTACTAAAAATTACTGCTGGGCCTGTTCTCAATGTACCTTAATTATCATAACTAAAGAAAAAAAAATCCAATTAAGATTTATGGGATCTGACTCTTCTTTGCCTTTTAGTTTGACCACATAATTTAGCATTTCACTTTGATATTCAACTAGTGTAAACTAGCAGTTACATAAGCTGCCAAGGTATAAAAGAATCAGACCTGTTTGATTACATGAAATTAAATATTTCTCATTTTTATTAAGCGATTCTTCCACTGGTGTCAGGCCAGTGCCCCAAAAAGGAGATTCTAATAGTGCTTTTAAGCTATTTAGAGTTTTTAAAATAGTGTCAAACTATGCTCTGAATGTCCCTAAAATGTGGTAGTTGTGAGCACAATGTTATTTTCAGAAGCAAGGAGCCTCTGAAAACAAGCTTGGTTTTCCAACCTCTAGTCTGGTTACACAGAGTTCAAGATCACAGACCAAGAAAAAAAGTAAAGAAGACTCTGCTTGCTACTGTTACAGTAATTCACTAGGGTGAATAGGAAAAATAAATAAACCTGAGAACAAGCTATTATTAGTTTTCTCCTCTGCAGATAAATTACTTATTAATGCTGCTTGGTTTACTCTCCAAGCACTTGGCCCAAAAGAAGCAGCATTGCACTGATCTGTGCCTTGGAAACGTTGAGGTTTGGTTCAATCCAAGTCCCAAGAACAGGAAAAAGAAGAGGAGGGAAGAGAGCGAGGTAAATAGAGACATCTGCCTGAAGATGCCTTCCAAAAATTGTGTGTCCTGCTCAGATGGGTTGGGAAATGCCCTGTCCTTTTGTCACAGACACAGAGCATTCCTGGACAATAAAAGTGGGGGACTTCTTTGGCTGAATGGAACAGGGCAGGTCAGACTGCCTGAGCTGAGGCTGGCAGGCTTTGTCTCCACCCAAAACATTCAGTCACAGCACTGTTCCCTCAGGTTAAGCGGGTTTAAATCTAAAGGGGCAAGCCCAACAAAAGTGTCCTTAAATAAGTCATTTCAGTCCACTCTTACTGGTCACTAAGAGCCAGCTCAGCTAACCTTGCAGCTTCCTCTGAGCATAGCCCAACAGCACCAGGGTGACTCCTTACTTGTGCTAGGGGTGCCTGCACTCTACTCACTGCCCACCTGAGAGATCCCCACACTCACCTGAGGCAGCAAAACAACACCTAAAAGCCATCCTGAACCAGCTCCAGCAACCACCTGCATGTCACTCCACCTTCTACTGCTGCTTCCAGGGGGAGCATAACCTTTGGATGAAGTAGACCAAGAAGGTGTCTCCACCAGAGGACTGGGAAGAACAATGATCTTTAAAGACCTTCTGGTGTGCTGGCAGAACCGACAGAAAAAGACAAGAAATGTTCAATTACAAAAGTCTTTGGCAAAAAAAAAATAAAAAATATACACCTCAAATTCAATGCAATTTCCTTTTTCATTCCCTTTTTCACTGCACATTACAACCAGGGATCACTGTAAGCAGCATTTGTGCCACTGTGATCCAATTCATTTTCCAAATATTGTGAGGATTAAGCACATATGAACCAGAAAGAAAGAAAAAGCAAACCAACCATCATACATAAGAAATAAGGCCTGGCTTCCATTTCAAGGAATATTAATAACTGAAATTGTTAACAAGTGACTGACAAAAATTGTTCTACTTCCTGCTGGTTTAAACTGCTTCTAGGAAAAATTATGATTACTGCTAGAAAAGCCTAGAAATCTAATAAGCCTTAATAACAGTACAGAACAGCAAGTCACAAAACAACTACACTTTGCAGTCAGAATGGTTCCCCTGCAGCCAAAAATACAATGTGAATGTGGCTTGAAAGAGCCAAGTGAAATTAGCACTTGAGATTCTCATGGGCAAAAGGGACTTTGCACACAAGGGACACCATTTAGTCCTATTGCAGGTCCTGTTAAACGGCGCTCACACTACCATATGAAACAGGAAATCCAAAGATGATAGGTGTAAGGACACTGCTTCAGAAATATTTTTTTCCTCCATTAAATTATTTCTTCTTTCATTATGAAGGATCATGGTTTGGATCGGAAGGGACATTAAAGACCATCGAGTTCCAATGCCTCTGCCAGGGGCAGTGACAACTTCCACTAGGCCAGGTTGCTCTTAAAGCCCCATCGCAACCCTGGCCTTGAACACTTCACGGGAAAAAACTTCCAGACCTGACAACACAATGGAGATTTTTTTTCAGCCCTAATTCCAAGCAAATGCTTGTGACTTTAATGGATTTACATCTTCCCCCCAAAAACAGAGTTTTGTGGCACAGTTCATGGCAGCTACAACAGAGGGAAAGAGACTTTTAGGTCAGGACTCCTGCCACAGATCAAATCTTCCATATGTGACACAAAGCTGATCTTAGCTCAAAAGTGCTGCCTGCAAAAATTCACAGCAAATAACCACTAAAGCCAGTTCTCCTCTGAAAAAAACCACTATAAAGAGCTCTGAAATGCTCCAGCAGATGCATATGCTTCTAGAGACAGAGAATCTACAGATATAAGCTACAGAATGTGGCTTTGTCACTGAACAGGAGGAGGGCCTGAACAGTGATCTGCTTTTTTTCTTGGTAACTACAACTTAATCTGTATTCCCCTGCTAAAAAGGATTGCAATAACACTCTTTGTAATGAAAGGACAATTAGGTCACATTATGTGCAAAAAGTCATCACTTTGATAATGATCCACTAATTTCAGCAAGATAAGACACTAATCACTTATGGTAATCAACTTTGCCCTGGTAATGCAGTGACTGGACCCTGCTGCAGCAATTCAGAGATGTTCATTAGCTCTGCACCCAGATGCCAGCAGGTCACAGCGTGTACCTGATGAAGACACTCCGAGGCTGGGAGGACAGCACGTTACCCTCCTGTTCCATTTTTTGTACCAGAAAAGGCCGGATTCTGGATTAGTCAGTCATACTTATTGCATGAGTTTTCCAGCCACACAAGTACTGGCTGTGTCTGGCAATTCAGATTATGATGACGCCCCAAAGAAAGGCTCAATTACGTATTTTTTTACAACATCATTCTATTCCCGAAATAAATGACAGTCATAAAATACTGAGGAGATTTTTTTTTCCCGATATTGAAAGAATTATCTAGAATAAAAACATATCCATAATAAATTGAATCCGATACCCAATGGATACTTAATCCCCATGCAACTCATCCGGGAAAGCAAAGGAAAATTCTCGGTGTGCTTTGGTTCTGCCCAGCACCAACCGGGTGGCGACAGCAGCCCGGCTACACCCATCCCACAGCACAGCAGCGGCACCCCACTGCTTTATTCCCCTTTTCTCCTTTTCACTCAGTCCCTACCCCGAGCTTCTTTTACTTAAATTCAGCGTCAGACTAAGCATCTGTAATAAAAAAGGAGACACCTACTCCTGCTTCATGAGCTAGTCCAAAGACTGGGTCCAACCTTAAGCAGCTCCCAGGAACCCATGACTGACACTTCCAATCTGGCAAATGCTGCTGTTCCTGTGCTAAAGGCATAGCTCATTCAGATATCCATCACATTCCCTTGATTCTTCTGCAAACTGACACCCCTCCGATGTATTTTGGCTCAAAGAGAGAACAGCATGCAAGACTCCACTCATCCCCCTATCCAAACACTGCATATATGCCCCCAAACCACACGATACATGGAAAAGCAGGAGAAAGAAAAAACACTTTTTAATAACCTAGAAAATGATAGAAGTACACCAGGCCTGGATTTGAACAGAAAGTTAGATTCCAAAAAGTGGTTTATATTTTCAGATTTCAGCAAGTTCCTTGTATAAGTGAGTTAGGACTGTATGGTCTTGCTTTACCAGTCATCTAAAGTTCAAGGAAGAGGCAGAAAGTGTTTTGGCGCATGGAAATTAATTGCCATTGTTAAACACAAGTTGCAGACATCAATCACACTGAATGATGATGCTGTAAAATCAAAGAGCAATCTGGTTTCATCCAGTATCCCAGGACTCTACAGTTTCTAAACTTCTCAACAGTCTAGTAAACAGATCTGTGGGGTTGTTTTTAATGGAGCTGCAGGAAAAAACATAATCCTAGGCAAATTCATATATAAAGTTACATCTCTGACCTGACCTCACCAGAATCCTTTCTGGAATTACAATAAGGTAAGAAAAACAAGTAACTGATCTACACCTGCTTTTTTTCAGACTTACAGTTCTAAGTGCTCAATTACCTCAGATCACCAGGAACTTCCAGCCTCCAGCCCCAGAGCTCCAGCACTCCCTCCCTAACAGCCATACTTCTGGCCTGCACCCACTGGCCTGAGTAAAAAACTGTTTTGTATGACCCTAGAGAAGAGAACCTGGAATAATCTGCATTGTAACCACTGTTCTCTACTATGATTTTCCATTAAAAGTCCCATCTCTGCACTGGAAAAGGAAATGTGACTGAAGGTGGTAGAAAAAAAAAAAAAAAAAAGAGGAAGGGGAATTATATTCTCTTGGCTTCCACCCATCACTGTAGACTTCTAAAATTGAGTGTGCTCATGCTTAGGATGGATTTATATTCTAGTAGTCAAAACCCACAGCATCTTCTTATCAGAGGAACACCTGCTCATATGCAAGTTACACACTAGGATCTTTTTGTCCCAAATTGCTTTGATCTTTAATTTCAGTCCCAGTATTGTCTGTATGTCTATTTCATAAAGCTAAATTATGACTTGAACTGCAAAATTCATTCCTAGCTCCTTCAGAATTTGAAACACTGAATCAGAATATGAAATTTGCCACTGCCTCAGCTGCAATACATTCCTATTTCTCATTTTCACCCACACTCATTGGAAGTGTAGTTCAAATGACAATCTGAAAATTGGTTTTAATCTCAACTAGTACATGGAGGTTCCTCCTCCTCCGCCTTTTAGTTCCTTATAAGCACCCAAAGCAATGACAGGAGTGGCAGGAGATGAGCCAAACTACCCCTCCAAGGACTCCGAAGGCACCACACATCTGAGTAACAGGTGTCAAGCTCTGCAAAACAAAACCAGATACCAAAAAACCCAGAACACTCTTTAATTTGATTTAATTATTTTGAGCATTCAGCCTCAGGCCTAACTCTGCAGCTGTTTCAGGGCATCCACTGATACTTGGGTGCCATTCCTGAGCCAGAGTGGCAACATTTCCCTTCTCAGCCTCTGGAGTGGAAGTAATGCAATGTGGTGGAACCAGGCAGAGCTCCACAAAGAGGGGAACAGCAGCAATGCACTGCACCACTGCAGAGAGCATGGCAAGAGCTTCCTGAGGGAGAGACCTGCCCATCAAATCTGATTTCCTTCTGTGACAGGGTAACCCACCTGGCTGATCAAGGGAAGCCAGCCGATGTAATCTTTTGGGATTTCAGTAAAGCTTTCCATAGTGCCTCTCAGAGTGACCTTCTGGACAAAGGCACCATGTGGTGGGTGTGAGCAACTGGCTCACAGGTTGGCTGCAAAGGGTGGCAATGAATGGGGGTGGCATCAGACTTTCACTAATGGGGTTCTGCAGGGCCCCATCCGAGGCCCCGTGCTCTTCAACATCTTCACTAATGACTTGGATGCGGGACTCAAAGGAATACTAACGCGAGTTTTGCACTTATACAAAACTGGAAGGAGCCTGCAGGGAGGCCCTGTAGAGAGATCTGGACAGATGAGAGGACTGGGCAGTCCACCAACGCACACGGCGAGCTCAACAAGGGAAAGCGCCCGATTCTGCACTTGGGTGTACAGCCCTGGATGCACAGAGAGCTGAGGGAATTGAGACACTGGACAGCAGAGCCACAGGAAGGGACCTGGGGTCCTGCTGGATGGCAAGTGAGTGGGGGTCAGCAGTGCCCTGCAGCAGGAGAGCCAGCCCTGTCCTGGGGACATCAGCACAGCCAGGAGAGCCAGCCCTGTCCTGGGGACATCAGCACAGCCAGGAGAGCCAGCCTGTCCTCAGGCACAGCCAGAGGGCCAGCCCTGTCCTGGGGACATCAGCACAGCCAGGAGAGCCAGCCCCTGTCCTGGGGACATCAGCACAGCCAGGAGAGCCAGCCCTATCCTGGGGACACCAGCACAGCCAGGAGAGCCCAGCCCTGTCCTGGGGCCTCAGCACAGCCAGGAGGGCCAGCCCTGTCCTGGGGACAATCAGCACAGCCAGGAGAGCCAGCCCTGTCCTGAGGACATCAGCACAGCCAGGGAGAGCCAGCCCTGTGCTGGGAACATCAGGCACAGCCAGGAGAGCCCAGCCCTGTCCTGGGGACATCAGCACAGCCAGGAGGGCCAGCCCTGGGCACTGGGTCTGTTTCAGGCTGAAGAGGAGACTGAAGGGAAACCTCACCACAGTGTACAACCTCCCTGTGAGGGGAAGAGGACGGGCAGGCACTGATCTCTGCTCTGTCACAGGTGACAGGACCTGAGGGAATGGCCTGAGGTTGTGTCAGGGAGGTTCAGGTTAGGTGTTAGGAAAGGTTCTTCACCCAGAGGGTGGCTGGGCACTGGAACAGGCTCCCAGAGAAGTGGGCACTGCACCAAGCCTGGCACAGCTCAAGAAGTGTTTGGAAAACACTCTCAAGCACCTGCTGTGATTCTGGGGTATCCTGTGCAGGGTTGGGAGTTGGACTTGATCCTTTTGGGTCCCTTCCAACTCAGCATATTTTGTTATTCTGTGGAACAGGCTGCCCAGCGGAGGTCATGCAGTGCTCCCCTCTGGAAGTATTCAAAATCCACCTGGACACGTTCAGGTGTAACCTGCTCTAGGTGATCTGTTCAGGTGTAATCTGCTCTCTGCCTTGGCAGAGGAGTTGGGACCAGATGATCTTCAAGAGGTTCCTTCCAACCTTAACTATTCTGTGATTCTGGGATAAAAAGACCACATAAGTCAGGGCTTTGTTCTGTGTTCAAACTTGCAGAGCTAAATGCAAAGCCAACCTGCAGTAGCTCTAGATCTCTGGAAAAGAAGCTATTTTTAAACAGCAGTAGCAATGTGGACTGCATAAATTAGCATAATCTCAGCCTTCACAGATAGTTCTCAGCTGTTTTACATACTACAAATCAACACTCTGCAGATTCCTCACTTCTACTAACGTGGTCAATCATGCATTTCATGAGGCTTAAAATCTCCTTTTTTCATCCTACAAAATCTCAACGGCCTTTTTTATACATTCTCCTTTTCCTTTTCAGAGCAGTACTATCACAGGCTCAGGTTCCATTACAAATCTCACAAGGGTTTCATGTGTAACTGGTGGTGCTGTGGATGCCTAAATGCAGGACATCCTCTTATTTTTTCAACTGATATGATTTTTTCCTCATGGGCAGATGGCATAGAAGGGGAGTGCAGATGGAAACCCACAGCCCACAAACTCCTCATTATAATTTGAAATAGTGCTAGCAGCGCTTCGATTCTCATCTTCTCTTCAAATTATTTCTCAGCAATAAAGGATGAATTGCTGTTTTCAGAAGGCACAGCCAAAAGTAATAGATATCTGTTTTATAGCTGAGAACCTTCTAACAATGTGACTTCTATTTTCACAAGTTTATTAGAATCTATAAATCGTTGCTGAAAAGGACTTCAAATCGAGTATCTCTTGCTTTGATTCAAGTATTATCTTAAGAAGGAAGATCAATAAGAAAATAACAGATCACACTTGCATGAAGGTTTAGAAGTCCCACAGTTAGCTATTTAAGGTAATCCGTGGCTCCAGGTATCACTTTACCTGAGCTGCTTGGAATTATAATGGATTTATCTCTGCAGAACAGCTGTGAGACAAGGGAGCTGCCGGTGATAAAATGCAGCAGGCAGCAAGGAGGTGACAATGATGCTGATGGCCTGTGGCTCACAGACTCACCTTGCATCCTCCCTGCCCTTTAGGACTGAAACCCCTCCTGGCAGAAAGGCAGGATGAGGGTGCAATAGAAACTCCTCTTATCATTTCTTCAAGCTGTTTCTCATCATGTCCAGCTCTGCTGGAACTAACCTTCCTAACCTTCCAACCGGTTGGAAAAGTCCTAAAAACAGCAAAATAAAAATATCTGTTGGTGGAAAATAGCAAGGAATGAAAAATAGTAAGAATTAGAGGTCAAGTTTGGATCCCTGAAAAGTTTGTATTAACCAATGGAAAAAGCATTAAAATAACTAAACTTATCCCTTAGCTATAAAAAGAAAACAAACAATACTTGCGACACTCAAGTGACATGGTTGGTGAGGATTTACAAACTCACAGGACAGCTCTCTCACACAGCATAAATGAAAAGCTGGCTAATTTGTGTTCCTGTTCCAGAAACCTGGAGTCAGACTTGATAAACACAAATAGCCTGCGCCTTTGTTTCCAAGTTTTGACCTGGTGCCTGACAACCAATTATTAAACCACACTGTTCTAGCTCAGCTAGAAAGGAACCTTCTGAACTGTCTCACAAAATGGTTTCTGTCTATTTAAAAGATGGATACATGTTGCTTAACTGTATTTTCAGCTTGCAAGAGTAAAAGGCTTTTTCTCAGATGGCTGACCTTATTTGTATATTACATATCAAAACCAATCCAGATGTCCAACCTAGTTGTGATATACATACTCTACAACATAAATAATTTTGCCTATATAATGCAGGGCTATAATCTTCCTCAGCATGGCAGACACGCTAATGATCTTACACAGGGGACCACAGAAGATGAAAGAATTAAATATTTCATCACCAAAGACAATTTATCTTTCCTGCATTCATGGAAGAAGATTATGGGAGGTCATCTTCTTAGAGGTTTCCCTTTCACAACAAAAAAGAAGACAATAATCAGTTTTTCATTAGGGAAGACTTGTCCTTTTCTCCTGCACCCCTGTGACTTTCCTGTCCCATCCACCAAACACAGCACTGGTATCAAACCAAGTAACTACATAGTATTGTCTACCCCAAAGGTTTATAAAGAGTAATAAAAACGCTCAAATTTGGAGATGCCGCCATTAAGGACTTACTGTGTCATGAGAACCTAACACACGTTTTATCTCCAGTTTAATGGCTTGCACTTGAAACTGATCAGGGTCTTCAAAAGTGACCATTTGAAACTGTTGTTTCAAGAGAAAACTCAGCTCGAGCTTGACAGAATAAAGAATTTCCAGAGGAAGAGATTGTGTGTGCCTTGAGGAAGCCCTGATTCTGTGAAATCCATCAATATCCCACAAGCCTCATCCAAAGGCACGTTTAGGGCCTTTGGCATAAGAGGCTGATCACCCAGGGAAAGGCAAAGAGAGAATTTTGGCAGAGGATGAGATACTGTGCCAGCATTTCTGATGCAGTAAAAGTGACTCTACCACCACATCTGCCTCTCTGAGAGAGGCTGAATCTGCCCTGTGACAAGGTCAGTTTTGAGAAAGGTTGGTATTAAAAGATTATGCTCCCTCCATCCCTCTCACTGAGGTTATGCTAATTATCGCAGGGGAGCAAAGGAATTCTTTGATCCTTCAAGTCCTCCCTTCCTCCCCCACAAGTTGACCTCTAGGCTGCTGGCACAGCACCCAGAGGAACAGCACAGCTTATCCTAATTCCATAATTGTGGAATTAGCCATTTTCAACCTCTGAATTTAACCCTAAGAAATTGAGTATGCAGTAATTCCACATAATCCAGGCCTCTACAGCCTGTCCCTCTTCCAACTAATCTCACCACCCTTCACCATGACACATCTTAATTTAGAGTCCTGCCTGCTAAGGTCAGTGGGGAAGTCGGATGCTCAGGAGTTGCAACAAGTATTTGTCCGATGGTGAGACCAATTGCTTTGTGAACTCTGAGAGACACAGAAATATCAGCAGTGAGCACAGAAGCCCTTTTGCCAGCCATGCACAAAACAATCTTTACAAAGGTTCTGGCGAGGCAGCGAGGAGAAGGAATGGATAAAGAAATGAACGCATGGAGCACAGCCCTGGATAATGCGATCTGCTGGTATTAAGTTTTCTCCTGAAGGAGTTACGTATATACCAGCTGCTCTACATTAAACCGAGCTGGCACTTTAAATCATGCCAAATTAGCTGAGCTCCCATCCCTTTCAGCCCCAGCATTTAGGCAGCACTGCTGTAAATGATGCAAAGTGCGGGCCAAAGCAAGCCCTGCCATTTCAGCTGCTGGCAGGGAGGAGGGGAGGAGGCAGGGCAGGCAGTGGCTCTCAGTGATGCTGCAGATATTCGACAAGATGGTTTGCAAGAGCCTCCTTCCGACCACAGGTATTGCCTGCGTGACCAAAACGTGCCCATGAGCACGGAAAGCCCGGGGCTTTTGTTGTTTGTTGAAGAATTCATTTATATACACTACTGAGAACCACTGAAAAAATGTATTTAAAATTCAACTATTTGCCAGTGGAAACTCCTGAAATTCAAATTTCTCTTTGCCTGATGCCTGCACAATCAAGACACTGAGTGGATCTGACAGGTCATTGGCCCAGAATTGCTGACACAGCAGCCAAGGGTGGCATCAGTCCCCTCCATCACATCCAACTCCAGTGGACATTTCTCAGATGTCACCGTGAAGGGAAGGGATGAAAATCTGTCTTTATATCCAACACAAACCCTCCCATTCTGCTGAATCTGAGAGGCACTCAGGAGGCAATAAAGAGGGCTAAATCCTCCTTAGTTCGACACTGTTGTGGCCAAGAGCTTTAAGTTTCAGCATAAAGCTGAAACAGTGAAAGGAGAATGAAGGATCTGACATTAAGAAGTCTAGGAGCTCCACAGACTTTTTAAAAAATATTATTTCAGGTTCTCTTGTCTACCTGCTCAACAAGGGAAAGGGTGGAATCATTTTTGTGTTAAAGATAAGCTAAGCTGCCTTGATATCCCAACCTGATAAACCCAACCCACCAGTTGGTTGGTGACCCACGGGGATGACATCCCACCACACAATACTGCATCTTGGGGGTTGCACCAGACATCAGTCAACATGGTCCAAACCCTCTCCTAGGGGAAGGCCAAAAGGCATCTTACAGGCAGGAAAGGAAAGGAAAGCAAGGAAAGGATAAAAGGAAAAGGAAAAGGAAAGGAAAAAGGAAAAGGAAAAGGAAAGGAAAAGGAAAGGAAAAGGAAAGAAGGAAAAGGAAAGGAAAAGGAAAGGAAAAGGAAAAGGAAAAGGAAAGGAAAAGGAAAGGGAAAAAGGAAAGGAAAAGGAAAAGGAAAAGGAAAAGGAAAAGGAAAAGGAAAGGAAAAGGGAAAGGAAAGGAAAGGAAAGGAAAAGGAAAAGGAAAGGAAAAGGAAAGGAAAAGGAAAAGGAAAAGGAAAGGAAAAGGAAAGGAAAAGGAAAGCGAAAAGCGAAAGGAAAAAGGAAAGGAAAAGGAAAAGGAACAGGAAAGGAAAAGGAAAGGAAAGGAAAGGACAAAGGAAAGGAAACAGGAAAGGAAAAAGGAAAGGAAAAGGAAGAGGAAATCTACATGGCTGCAGTGTGGAAAGTTGCTATGTGACTGCTTGGAAACAGGATCCTAGGCAACCCACTGCTCTTTCCTCTTGAAAAGCAGAGAGAGGTTTGTTTCAGTGAAATAAAGCAAATTCATTACAATTCCCCTGGAGATGCTCCACAGGGATGAACAGGATGCTGCTGCCTCCCCTTCCAGGCTCCACACTAGAGAACCTGGCCCCTTTTTGCCAGCTTTCTTTGGCTAGTGCCATCTGGCACGTTACCATGGAGGACCAGACCCCTGTGTGCTCCAGAGCCCATCCCCAAGGAGTAAGATGCAGTGATAGCCAAAAAATACTCCTTCCCAAAATAATCCATCCCAGTTAAGCCTCAGACAAGTCTGGAATACATGTGGATGTCCTGAGAAGCAGACTGACCTTCTGGTTATTGAGCAAGAAAAAGCTTAATTTCTAAACTATTACATTAAATGGTCAATGCACATTTGATCTTGACACAACACGACATTTTTCCATTAGTTTTGAAGACTTAAATATCAATATGTCTCTGGCAATGGAGAATAATCTTTAAAACTGAATCAAATTTGTCTTACCAGTCTGATTCATTAATTATTGTCTCCACCAGTTGCAATCAAAGTTGCACATTGATCACTGTGGATCAAAATGCCAGTACTGAAACTACCTGTAGTTTCCAACAGGGGACACAGATCAAGAGGAGATGGCTGCAAAGAAAAAGGAATCTGCTTCTCAACACTTGTTTTCAAGTATAACAAAGTCTTAGCACCCATATTCACCATAAAAATATCACACAAACTAGATCAGCAACATGAAATCCCACCAGGGTATTAATTTTGTTCTGCCAATAGGCAAGTATATAGAACTAATAGATGGCAGAAAAATATGACAATTTTTGGTCAGCGTTTCCAGAAGATAAGCAATCCTATCAGGGGGAAGATCCCCTCATTGTGTGAAACAAAAAGGTATTACTACAACAGCCTTCACGACTGAGAATGTCACTCCATGAGACAAAAAAAATATACCTAGAATTACAATTCCAGCCTGTCACACACCTCTCCCACTTCTCCCAAGAGCAAAGCATGAGTGCCTTCAGACAGCTGTTCCAGAGGATGTTCTTCCTAAACAACTCTGAGAAATCTAGTTCCTCTGGCTAAAAGGGCCTTGTCAGCCCCTACAAGGTTATTTTGGGAGATGAGGGAGAACATGCAAATGACCAGGGAAGTTGGGTCAGTCCCTTTTGTTTGGAGAAAGTGTAACCAAGCCAGACAGGACCCCAGCACTGAGAAGAGCTACTGCTGCAGCCAGAGAGCAGGTCAGCCTGTCAAGGGCTGGTTCAGGGTTTCTGTTTATTTATGGATTATATACTTCATGAGAAAGCCTGGATGCGCATGACTAGCTCGCTTTCTTCGGTAGGTGAGACAAACATCTCCAGGTTTCTCCAAGAAGGCTTCACAGCTCTTTACAGCAAAGCCAAGGCACTTTTGGATTATACCATGGCTGTCATTACACAAAGGACAAGACCGT